>JAVGWX010000002.1:139619311-139864311 GCA_036924085.1 Ariolimax columbianus
TATTTTTCCCATTTGGTCATGTATTTAGCTCTAATAAGCCGTTTTGACTCTTCGTATGTCGCACTAGTATCTGGTTGTGGTAGTATTGCACCTTCTTTTGCCAGTCTGTCTACCTCCTCGTTGCCTTGGATGTTGTAGTGGGATGAAACCCATTGAACTACTACTCTTTTTGGTGCGGACTGCTGGCATAGTTGACAGAGTACTGGTCTTAAATCATTAAGTTCAGTATTTTTATCGCTTTTTAGTGATGTGACTACGGCCAGGGCATCTATAAGCAGGACTATATGGCTTTCATTCCTTTTACCTGTCACCATTTTTTCCACTGCCGCCCTCAGAGGCTCTGCCTCCGCTCTGAAATTGTTTGTGTTTTCCAGTTGCCACAGACAGTATTATTTTTCTGCTATTTGGTAGGCTCAGGAATACCCCTGTCCATCCGTTATGTGTTGTGTTTATTACAGAACCGTCGGTGTATGCATGTGTCCAGTCCAAGCGTTGGTAGTTTTTCGTTATGTACCTCATGAGTATGTCTCTTCTTTTTTTATCAGTCTGGCTGTTCTTGTTTCCAATTCCTGGTATATTTTCTGCCACCTCCGGAAATATATGCTGGCTCCAGGTAGGTTTCGTACAGTAGGGATGGGCTTTGGTGTTGTTACTGCGTTCATAGGGTCTTTGTGCATCTTAGCTTTTGCTATTTCTGCAAAGTTTCTCCGCTTTAGTTTCCCATTTCCGAAATTGTTTAGTCTCTTGTGCATTGGATGGTCAGTCAGTCTTCTGAGTTTCTCTGCTTGCTACTGGGCCCTGCAGTCTCTTCTGTCGATCATGGATTGCAGTTTTATAATCTTTTCGAGTTCTGCAATTGTCGTTTACTGCATGCCTCCTGTTATAACTCTCATGGTTTGGTTTTGGAATTTGCTAAATTCATCGAAGTTCGCCTTTGCTGCTGTTGTCCATGCCGCAATGCCATACTCGAGCACTGGTCTCACTCTTTCAGTGTACAGTTTCTTTAGTATACTTTCGTCTGCTCTCCAGCTTGAGCCAGCAAGTTTCTTCATGATTGCCATTCTATATCTGGCTTTCATTCGGTTTCTCCCGATCTGAGATTTCCATATCATGCGCCGATCAAATGTGACTCCCAGGTAGTTTGGGTTGTCGTTTGGCTGCAGGTTTTTGCCGTTAAGACTTATTTTATGTGTTTTGGGGTTTGTTTGAAAGCGAGAATATCGTTTATTTTGTTTTTTCTTCGTTTATTTTGACTAGCAAAGAGTTCGTCCATCTTACAGCGATGTTATGGCCTGCTGCATCCGATTACTTGCTATTGTGATATTCTTTTCAGAGCTCCACATAGCCAGACCGTCTGCAAACATGGATCTGTGGACTCTTCTTAGTATATTCTCTTGTATGTTATTTATATACACCAGGAAGAGTGTGGGTGACAGTACTTCTCCTTGGGGTACCGCCTGCTCAAGTGTCACCTTTTTGCTAATCTGCCCTTTTACTTGAACTCTGGGCTGTTCTTTTTTTGAGGTAGTGGCTGATACATTTGTACATTTTCGGACAAACTTCACTTCTTCGTAGCTTGACTTTAAGTCTTTCTTTCCAGACTTTGTCAAATGCATTTTCTAGGTCCACCCAAACCGCTACTGCGTGTTTTTGCTCCTGGTAGGCATCTTCTATTTTCTGGGCTACGACGGTTACCTGATCCTCAGTGGATCTGTGCTGTCTAAAGCCTGCTTGCTGTGTAATTAGTATGTATTTGTCTTCCAAATGCCACATCAGTCTGGCGTTTATCATACGTTCCATCAGTTTGCCTATACAGCTCATTAGGCTGATAGGCCTGTAGCCATTCGGATATGTTTTATCTTTTCCTTTCGTTTGTACTGGTACAAGTACTATATCTTTCCATGCCTGGGGTACAATACCCTTTTTCCAGCTTCAATTCATGACTGATATTAACTTCCTCTTTGCTGTTTTGCCCAGCCCCATCATCATTTCGTTTGTTATCCCATCTTTTCCGGGAGATTTCCTTCTCTTCAGCGTTCTCATGGCCTCTTCCATTTCAAACATTGTTAGTTTTGCCATCATGTGCTCATCTGGTACCACATTGATGTTGTCGTGCCCCTTAAGCTCTTAACTAATGTCTGTATGCCTATCTGCAGGTACATCAATGTGGTTTGCTCTTGTATAATGTTCAACAAAGGCGTTTGCTGCTTTTTTTTTCCAGTGAGCATTTTGTCGACCAGTTTGATGGTAATTTGTTTGTTTGGTTTAGTTTCGTCATTAATGGCTCTGACTAGCTTCCATAGTTTGTACCCATCTTTATCTAGATTGAGGCTTTCTGCTTTTGTTTTTCCAGCTTGTTCTTGTTATTTGGTTTAGCGTTTATTTGTATTTCGCCGTGGTGGCTTTGAGGTCGATAATTACCTCCATAGATTGTTCTCTCTCTGCCATTTTTCTAGCATTTGAGACTTCGTCTTCCGCTTTCTGCAATTCATCATTCCAATAAGACTTATTATTTTTCGTTGCCCCTCTTGTGATGGTTTCAGTGGCAGCTTGCATTATTGCTTTGCTTAGACTTTCCGTAATGGGCTTCATATTGTTATTCCGTGTGTTGATGGTTTCACACAGCCCATCTGTCAGGCTTGCAAACCTGTCCCAGTCGGCTCGATTGTAATTCAAACGTGGGAGCGGTTTTATTTCCTGTGGGCCTACTTCCATATCAATGTCTAGTCTGATCGGCCTGTGGTCGCTACCTGCCAGTATGTTTAGCACCTGGCGGTCTATTTTATGGTGTATGTCCTGTGTGGAGAAGGCCAAATCTGGAGTCGAGGTGGTATGCCATGTTGTAGAATAGAAACTAGGGCTATCTTCAGGCCTATAAATTGGGAAGATATTTGTATCTATCTCTCAATCTTCCACTTCGTCACCTCTGCTGTCTGTGTCCGAGTATCCCCATCTCTCCGAGTGGCTGTTGAAGTCTCTAACTACTATGCAGTTGGAGTCTTTGACTTCCATATTCGAGAGCGATACGTCTTTATTTGGTGGTCCGCACAGATTGACAATGCGGAGCTTCGTCTCTTGAGCCATTATGTCAACTCCTACAACTTATGCTTGTCCGGTGTGATTGACAGATATCGCGCTACTCGGTATGCAATATCGGGTCAGTATCAGGACGCCTCCTTTGTGAACTTCTCTATCGAGACGGAAGGTCTGGTATCCTTTGATTGAGAATGTATGATTATTGTTGAGGTTCGTTTCCTGGATACATACCACGTCAATCTTACCTTCATGTAGGTGATGTGTTAGGGAAGGCTTTTTGTTAATGACTCCCTCCGCATTCCACTGTAGTATTTTGAGGGTCTTGATTTTTTGGTCAATATAAATTGCCCCATAGCCATGTGCCTTGACTCCACAATACACGGGTGGGTGACCACGATTAGTAAAGGGTGGGCCCCTTCGAGGCGTTAGGACAGGCACTCTCGCTGCCTGACGGGACTGCCCTCCTGAGCCTTTGGCTGTCTCCAGCTTATCTGCAAGGCAGCAGTAGTTTTGGATCAGAGTTGTCTCTTATATGGAAGTTGTCTTACCAGACTAACGAGTCTTCACTACTCGTGTCTTTAGGATGCGGTGATGATATATGATATTATATATGATATGGACTGGTTTACCCGGAAGAGAGGCAGTCCAGTGTGTCTGTTTCCCAGGATCGTCACGTCCTGTCAGAAACGTAGCATTCGCATGTGAGTGGGGTATCTCTTTGCTCCCTTTATTTTCTTGGCTTCTATGCAGGGATGGTACGCCTAGCATTCGCCGCCGCCTGGGATGTTGACACAGTGGGGCAGGTGTGCAATGTCCGCTGGTCTGCATCTTATCTGCGTCCATTGGTATGGCTGATAGCGTACAGAGGTAGAGATCGAAGCAGAAGTGCATTTAACCAGGGGACAAGCCTGGTAATGTAATGGAGATGTTGTTCGCCTGGTTGGCGGACATATCTCGTGGTCAAGGAATGAGTATCAACAGTTCACAGTGAGGTGGCTGCTCTACTGTTTTCGAAACTCCGACCTTCTTCATCTTCTGCGTACGCAGTCAGCCAGTAACGCTTATTTTTTCGAAAAAAGCGGCGGTCATCCTGAGGCTCTCGCCACTGCCATAGAGCTTGTCTTGCAGTTCCACTGGTAATGGCCACATCTGCTCTCTCTGATCCTCGTATGTCGGGCAGTTCTGCAGCAGATGTTCAGCGGTCATTTTACCAGTACCGCACGGGCATTCGTCGGTACACCCTATCTTCAATTTGTTGAATAGGTGGTACATCAGTCTGTTGTGGCCAGTGTGAAGTCTGAAGACAATGACCTGCTCTCTTCGGTTCAACTGGTAATAGGCATCGTTTTTGGTGTAACCAGTATGTTCGGTTTCCCATTTGGTCATGTATCTGGCTTTGATAAGCCGTTTTGACTCTTCTTACGTCATACTGGTATATGTTTGTGGTAGTCTTGCACCTTCTTTTGCTAGTCTATCTGCCTCCTCGTTGCCTTGGATGTTGCAGTGTGACGGAACCCACTGTACCACTACCCTTTTTGGTGCGGACTGCTATCACAGTTTGTAGAGTTCTGCTCTTAAGTCATTAAGCTCAGTGTTTTTCTGGCTTTTTAGCGCTGTGACTACGGCGAGAACATCTGTCAGCAGGACTATATGGCTCTCATTTTCACTGTGTGTCACCATTTCTTCCACTGCCACCCTCAGTGCCTCTGCCTCCGCTCTGAAATTGCTTGTGTACTTACCAGTAGCGAATGACAGTGTTATTTTTCTGCCATTTGGTAGGTTCAGGAATGCTCCTGCCCCTCCGTTCTGTGTAGTGTTTGTTACAGAACCGTCGGTGTATGCATGGGTCCAGTCCATGCTTTGGTAGCTTTTCGTTATAAAGCTTAGGGTAGTATCTCTCCTTTCTTTTTCAGTCTGGCAGTTTTTGTTTGCAATACCTGGTATATTTTCTGCCACCTCTGGAAATATATCCTGCCTCCAGGTAGGTTTTCGTACAGTAGTGATGGGTTTTGGTGTTGTTAGTGCGTTTATGGGATCTTCGTGCATCTTTGCTTTGGCTATTTCTGCAAAGTTTCTCCGCTTTAGTTTCCCATTTCCCATATTGTTTAGTCTCTGGTGCATTGGATGGTCCGTCAGTCTTCGGAGTTTCTCTGACTGCAGCTGGGCTCTGCAGTCTCTTCTATCGGTCATGGATTGCAGTTTTGTAATCTTTTCAAGTTCTACAATTGGCGTTGACTTCATGCTACCTTTTATAATTCTCATGGCTTGGTTTTGAAGTTTGTTAACTTTATCGAAGTTCGCCTTCGCTGTTGTTGTCCATGCCGCAATGCCATACTCGAGAACTGGTCTCACTCTTCCAGTATACAGTTTCTTTAGTATGCCTTCGTCTGCTCCCCAGCTTGTGCCAGCAAGTTTCCTCATGATTGCCATTCTTTTTCTGGCTTTCATTCGGTTTCTCTCAATCTGACTTTTCCATGTCATGCGCCGATCAAATGTGACTCCCAGATAGGTTGGGTTGTCGTTTGGCTGCAGGATTTTGCCATTTAGACTTAATTTGGTACGTTGGGGTTTTAGTGAAAGCGAGAATATTGTGCATGTGGTTTTCTCCTCGTTTATTTTGACCAGCCATGAGTTCGCCCTTTTTTCCAGCGATGTTAGGGCCGTCTGCATCCGATTTCTTGCTATGGTGAGATTCTTTTCAGAGGTCCACATAGCCAGATCGTCTGCAAACATTGAGCTATGGACTCTTCTTTGTATATTATCTGTAATATCGTTCATATATACTAGGAAGTGTGTGGGTGACAATACTCCCCCTTGAAGTACTCCCTGCTCGAGTGTCACCTTTTTGCTCATCTGCCCTTGTACTTGGACTCTAGCAGTTCTTTGTTTGAGGTAGTGGTTGATCCACTTGTACATCTTCCCACAGACATCACTTCTTCTTAGCTTGACTCTAAGTCCATTTTTCCAGACTTTGTCAAATGCCTTTTCCAGATCCACCCAAACAGCTACTGTGTGTTTCTGTGCCTGGTAGGCATCTTCTATCTCCTGGACTATGAGGATGACCTGGTCCTCAGTGGATCTGTGCTGTCTTAAGCCGGCTTGCTGTGGAATTAGTATTCGTTTTTCTTCCAGATGCCACATCAGTCTGGTGTTTATCATCCGTTCCATCAGCTTGCCGACACAGCTCAGTAGGCTTATGGGCCTGTATCCATTTGGATCTGTTTTGTCCTTTCCTGTTTTTGGTACTGATACCAGTATTGCATCTTTCCATGCCTGTGGTACAATTCCCCTTTTCCAGCTTTGGTTCAGGACCGATAGCAGTTTCTTCTTCGCTGTTTGGCCCAGCCCCATCAGCATTTCGTTTGTTATCTAGTCTTTTCCGGGAGATTTCCTTTTCTTTAGTGTTCTCATAGCCTCTTCCATTTCGCGCATTGTTAGTTTGGCCATCATGTGCTCTTCAGGAGCCGTATTCATGTTTTCGTGTCCCTTTAGCTCTTCGCTAATGTCTGTATGCTTATCTGCAGGGACCTCGATGTGGTTTGCTCTGGCATAGTGATCGACAAAGGCGTTTGCGGCTTTCTTACCTGTGATCAAGTTCTCGCCCTGCTTGATAGTAATTTGTTTATTTGACGGGGTTTCGTCGTTCATTGCTCTGACTAGCTTCCATAGCTTGTTCCCGTCTTTGTCCAGGTTTAGACTTTCCGTTTTATTTGTCCAGCTTTCTCTTGCTGTTTGCTTGAGAGTGTGTTTGTACTTCGCCGCGGAGGCTTTAGGGCGATGTTCTCCTCCATGGATTTTTCTCGCTCTGCCATGTTCCTAGCATTTGTTACTGCATTTTCCACTTTCTGCAACTCATCATTCCAGTAGGGCTTATAGTTTTTCCTAGCTCCTCTTGGGATGGTTTCAGTGGCGGCTTGCATTATTGCCTTGCTTAGGCTCTCTACCATGGGCTTCATTTTGGTGTTTCGTGTGTTGATGGTTTCACACAGCCCATCTGTCAGGATTGCAAATCTGTCCCAGTCGGCTCGTCTGTAATTCCAACGTGGGAGCGGTTTTGTTTACTGTGGGCCTACTTGCATGTCAATGGTTAGCCTGATCGGCCTGTGGTCGCTACCTGCCAGTTGGTTTAGCACCTGACGGTCTATTTTATGGTGTATGTCCTGTGTGGAGAAGGCCAAATCTGGAGTCGAGGTGGTATGCCATGTTGTTTAATAGAAGCTAGGGCTATCCTCCGGCCTATTGATTAGGGAGAAATTTGCATCTATCTCCCAATCTTCCACTTCGTCACCTCTACTGTCTGTGTCAGAGTATCCCCATCTCTCCAAGTGGCTGTTGAAATATCTTACTACTATGCAGTTAGAGTCTCTGACCTCCATACTCGAGAGCGATAGGTCTCTATTTGGTGGTCCAAGGAAGAAACCCCGACCAAGAACTAAGTCTTATGTTGGTGGTTTCGCACCCCATCGCCGTATAGGGTGAGTATCGAGCAGCTTTCCGCCCGCTTTGATCGGCGGATGGAAGAGACCTCTTTCTGTGGCTCGACCTGGTAGGGTTGATGCGCGATCCCCAGATCCCAACTATATCGAAGCCTTCCATTGCAGTGGTTCTGAGATTTTGGTCGGGATTCTGGCTTACAGGCGTCCGGCCGTAATCCCTCACTTGGTAGCCTCGCGCCATTGGCTTATCAGCCTGGTACGTGAACCAAATGTCTTCGGCTCCTCTCGAGTTGAGCAGGATTTCAGTAGCAACGCCCTGTCATTTGTAGGGTAAAACTGATCTGTCTTCCGATGGTATATTTTCAGCACCCGTTCACTATTTGGCCAGGACGAATTAAACGAAGGATTTTGTTTGTCAGTGACCACGTATCATTAACCTGCGGTTTCTGCGGCATTGAGGCACCATTTCTGTAGCGTTCCTTCATTTGAAGGTTTGAGAGTTGACCTATCATCCGTAGGTCTAATATCAGCACACGTTCACTATTATACCAAAAGAAAGTGCTCTCGATTTGTCAGTCGTTCTACAGTATTTGCGTGTTAAGTCAAATTAAGCCGCATGCTCCACTTGTGTTAGTGCTCTTCCGTCAATTCCTTTATCAAGCACTAAATGAAGACTAACCGAGCCACAGAGGGCATAATCCCATATTTCTGAGGGTCTAAATCCAGCACCCGTTCCATATTAGACCCAGGGGAAGTGGTCTCGGCATGTCAGTCATTTAAATGTTGGCCGTGTTTAGTCAAATTAAGCCGCAGGCTCCACTCCTGGTGGTGCCCTTCCGTCAATTCCTTTAAGTTTCAGCTTTGCAACCATACTTACCCCGGAACCCAAACACTTTGGTTTCCCGGAAACTGCCCGCATAGTCATCGAAGCAATTCCTGCGGATCGCTAGTCGGCATCGTTTATGGTCAGAACTACGACGGTATCTGATCGTCTTCGCGCCTCTGACTTTCGTTCTTGATTAATGAAAACATTCTTGACAAATGCTTTGGCGGTAGCTCGTTTTGCGGCGATCCAAGAATTTCACCTATAACGCCGCAATACAAATGCCCCCGTTTGTCCCCGTTAATCATTACCTCCAGTTCCGAAAACCCCCCAAAAAAAGAACCGAGGTCCTATTCCATTTTTCCATGCACCATTATTCAGGCAGCCGAGGCCTTCTTTGAACACTCTAATTTTTTCAAAATAAACGCGCCGGTTATCCAGGACGCTCAGCGAAGAGCACCCGTGGGAGAGATCCGGCAGACGGTAGGGCAGGAGACAACAGGCAGTGAACCGGCGCGATCGGACCGCCCGCCTGAGATCTAACTACGAGCTTTTTAACTGCAACAACTTTAATATACGCTATTGGAGCTGGAATTACCGCGGCTGCTGGCACCAGACTTGCCCTCCAATAGATCCTCGTTAAAGGGTTTAAAGTGTGCTCATTCCAATTACGGGGCCTCGAAAAAGTCCCGTATTGTTTTTTTTCGTCACTACCTCCCCGTTCCGGGAGTGGGTAAGTTGCGCGCCTGCTGCCTTCCTTTGATGTGGTAGCCGTTTCTCATGCTCCCTCTCCGGAATCGAACCCTGATTCCCCGTTACCCGTTACAAACATGGTAAGCATTTGATGCGGAATTCGTTAAACAGCGAGCGATGCGGTGATTCGGGTTTTAACGGCCAACGGATGTCGACTTGTTGACACTCATCGCAGAATGCAGGCAAAGTGTGGTGACCGAAATTGCTGCATGCATGTTAGCAATGGCATCTTCTGACGCAACATTATACGCCTGACCTGGTTTCGGAAAATATTTCGTTAACTCGCGTCCTTCTTTTAACATTGTTGACCAGTTCTTCACTGTTCACTTTGACACACTTTTGTCACCATTCACTCTTCTCAAACTGTTCTTTCATTTCATGGCGACATCAATCATGTTCTCTTCTACTATCTTTAATGACCGAAGTTTGTATGACGACAATAACGAGTTACTTATTTTCTAGTATTTCTTTAAAGCACTTTCTGTTCCCGGAACTGACGCACTATGTTCCATATATTGTGGTTTCTAATATAATAACAAACGATGAATGTCCCTAATCACTGGATGGTTGATACAATATTATAAGCATTGTTTTATGCATAGTTTAATACACATGCTCATTGATGTATTTTCGCCATTAATGATTGTTGTTGTATTAAAACTCTCCCCACTTACTTATATAGCAACATATAGGTCGATTCTTACATATGGAAGTTGGTAGCTCACAAAATTTGGTCGGCGATTCTTGACATTTCTTCTCGCTAATTGATAATACATATAAAACTTTTGCGTTTTAGATGTCCGCCTATACCGATTCTTGAACATCAACGGGTCGCCAAGCTGTTTGTTGTTTTTCTTTACCAGGAAAGTTATTTGTTTCACATTTCCTGTTAAGTTTACTCGCCTGGAAAATTAAAAATATGTCCATCCCGCTGTTTACTTCTGCATTTGCGTCACTGAGTATCTCAAAAACCAGCATACTTCGTTGTATATAATATATCAGTTCTGATTGTTCTCTCGACTGATTGTTTTAGATGTTAGACTATTGATGTTTTATTATTTTCTTAAATGTATTATGTCATATTATTAGTGTCAATACAACTGACCTGTGATCCATCTGCACCATAATATGTTGTGAACCGACAGCAGCAGCAGATGCTATTTAATTGTCGTTTCCGACATTCTCAGAAACGTAGAGACCAACTATCATCTGCTATAGAAGCTATGTTGCACATTGCCATGCAATCTGCCAAAGTGCATGGTTCTTGCATTCTTGGACAGCTGTTCATACATCAGGTGTCTTACATGGCACCACATCCGCAAACATCAGCGTCCACTTATCCCCTTTTTCAAAGGTCGACCCTAACTTTGACACTCGATCTGAGTCTGTTCAGGGGTTTCCAAACAGTTCATTTCATGGTATGCCCTGAAGCACATTATTCTTGATCTCAATCTATTCTTCACAATATCTTGAACGCAGTTTTTCGATGCAGTTTCGCGTTTTTCTTTTTTTATGAACTTTTCAGCTTGTTATAAAATCATCCCAACAATTATAAAAACATTTCGTTCCCTTTCTTTGCACCATCAAAAAATGGGTGTCTGTGATTGGAGGATTGATATTTAATTTCAACTTCTGATTCACCACACTTCATTTTTCTGCTGGTGTAATCCCTTGATGCCATACACTTTTCCTATTGGTATTAGCTTAATGGGCATTCTATTACAATATGGTATGCCTCACTCGCACATCGAAGTGTCTAGTGCTGACTCGTTGCGTATGCTGCAACTTAGGCAGTGTTATTTATTGCGCTAACGTGTAGTTTCCCTGCCCTACAGTATTCTGTGAAAGACACGGTGCGATTCATTGTCATTCCTAGGTATTTATGTGTCCAATTAATGTGCAAGTTTATGCATCTGTCAGTTACTCTATATTTTTATTCTGGCTTCTCTGTTCTTTAGGTTGAATTGCTACATAGTTGAATTTTGCTAGGGTTAATCTTGAAATGATTGTCTTTGTAATATTCAGTGAATCTGTCAAGAGCGTTAGTGAGTTTGAGCTCCACTTCATCGCACCGATATCCTTGTGCAGTAGCCGATGAATCATATGTACACATGAACTGTCTAGTATCAGGACGGATCAGTTGATTCTCTATGTAGGTAGTGTACATATATATCCCTTAACGTTAGCATGTGACATGCAATGTATTGTGGTTACTCCAGACTACTTGCATTTTGCAATGCCACATACAATAGTTTGTTCTGCAGAATACATCTTACTATTTGGTCAAGGCATCAATCAAGGTTGTTTAATATGTCGTCTGCTGCGAGATTCATTCATTTAAATATGTAGTCTCTGGTCAGCGACACATCAATGGGTCTCCTAAACCATCATAACATCACACTACACTCTCTGCACATTTATGCTAGTAGGGCTAACCAGATATGGCGTTTTGTATCTGATTGCCCTTGTTATTGTTAAAAAATGTACCAATTGTAGTAACTGTTTCCAGGTTACGCCATATTGCTGTAGCGTGTATCCCAGTCTTCGGGTAGATTCCCTGTAAGTGCCGAAGAAACAGAAGTTGGAAAACAAGATATGTGTTGTAATAATTTATAGGGTTTGATCTAAAACATTAAGAGACACGGGACATCGCGATTACGATGGGAAATTTCAACTCAACAACAGAAAGGGGAATAGCAAAACGTTCAGTGACGAAATAGATCGGGACACATGCACGATCAATTCACAAAGATTAAGGTAAATCGTCCTATAGAACAACCTCTCCATCACAAACACCCTCTAAGCAGAACTATATCAGAATCTGCACTTTAACTTCACCAGACGGGAATTGTAGAAACCAATTAGACTTTATCCTGATTAAATAAGCAGTTTTATTCTCGAGAACACTGCCTAGCGCTGACTGCGTTTCAGAATAGCAAATCATAATCACGGACATCGAGATAATACTGAATAGCTGCAGAAAAGCACTAGACGAGATGCTTGACTTCTTCCGCAAGCGACTCTACCCTGAGACCACTCTCTCCTACGCCCTTCAGTGCGTTCAGCCTATCTCCCGTCGAGACTCCCTCACTCCCACTCACCGACCTCCCTCTGACCGTATGAAACTTATCACCCTCATTGCGTCTTTGTCCGAGATACCCTATTCCGCCAAATCTCTATTCTTCACTGTTATCCTGCCACTCGTATAGTTTTTTCGCGATCCTCCCCGTGTCGCCTACTAACGGGACAGGAACCTGAGAGACTTGCTGGTCAGTAGTCGCCTACACACCAGCCCTCATAGCCTTCCAGGCACCAGGCCGTGCAAAAAATACACGTGGCTGTGTTACCTGCCCGTATGTCATCCTTTCTCGCTCCATCACCTTTCCTAAAGCAGAATTCTTCATCAAAGAGGGATTCACATGCAATGCTCGTAACCTCATCTACTCCATCATCTGCCGCCAGTGTGGTATGAAATACATTGGATAAACTGGTATAGAACTCTGGGAGCGCTTCCGCCAACACCTCAACGACATCGACAACCGCACTGGTTCCCCAATTGCCAGCCACTTCAATGGTCTTGAGCACCTGGGTAAGGCTGACGTTAGTGTCACTGATCTAGTTTATTGCTTCTCTGACGATCGTCATCGATTCGCCGTTGAGAATAGACTTATCTCCAGCATGGGTTTTCTCCAACCGCATGGCATTAATATCTTCCATATTTTTTCTTAAAACCTCATACTGGCCCCCCATCTATATGTCTTCCTTTGCTCCCCCCCCCCCTCATTTCTTATATCAGTCCTACCCCTCCCCCCACTTCCTAAATTAATCTCACGCCTCCACCCCATTTCTTATATCAGTGCTCACCCCCTCCCCCACGTCATATATTAATCTCACGCCTTCCCCCCTTATATCACCTTCTTTTTGTTCTACCACCTGGATCACTATTTGGCCGTTTCCACATTTGGCCACCATTGTCTTATCCGGCCCATCCCCCTCAATTTCTTACTCTCTCCTGGCCACATTATGTTTGGCCGCTCCCTTTCATTCTCTAGTCAAACATCTGGCCCAACCGGTCGGTAACTGGCTCTGCTTTCAGATTCGTTTTCCATGTTTGTCTTCTTTATATGCAGATTTGTTAGTTCAGTATTGTTGTCCCTGATAAATGGCATATTGGTCGTAACGTGGGTTTGGTTTGTGTTCTCGTCTTGGTGCAGTTTCTGACCATACCTTTTTTTGAATGCCATGACGCCAACGTTACATCGCATGTGTGCTGAAAAGAGGCACACAACAAATTCGATGTACGTATGACAGTGCAGTATGATTTGACATCAATGTCACTCACCGTGTATATATGTTGTCCGGCATGCAGATCACGTGGCGATGTCATCTGTGTTTAACAGTGCGACATCTACATGTCAGTGAAGGCGGTCTGAATTATATGTTGGGTATTTGATCACAACATTTAATGCCAATGTTCTTTCTTCTTTTGTTCGTTGAGCAACAAGGATTATGTCTCTATCAGCTTTCCATATGTTCTACACCTCGCATCCATATACCATGGCTGGAGAAAGCACACCGTTGATGGTGTGAGCTCTTGTGCTGTCGTTCTGCATCTTTTGCAATATGAGTTTGATACCGTTGAGGCTGATCCAGCCGGTGGTTTATTGCATGGGGGTTCATTATATCTTGGCTCAGTATGGATACGGAGTTTTATTGTTGGCTTCATATATCCTAATAATTGCAGTTGGATTGTCATATTGAACCGTTTGTAAGTGCATTATTATTTAATGATTGTATTCGTTTCCACAATAAGCATACTTATCTCTGCATTTATACAAAAATAATACATCCAGCGTCGTTCTTTGATTTATGTCGAGGCAGGTCCATAACAAAAGAATGTTAATATAAATAGACTGCATGTTATGTGTATTTGTGTTCTTATATCCGCAAGCACATCTTTCCTATCGTATTTTTGTCTCTATAAGTTGTCGCAGCTCCTGTGCAGATTGTCCACATCATTTTAATGTAGCCATTTAAAATGCATTGTTATTTCCTCGTCTTTTGTTTATGTTTATCCGCATCCATTGATAACATCGCTTTACGTTGTTTAGTGTCTTCATTGGAACAGTATACAACTGGTCAGATTGCACGTCTAATCACAGCAGCACTTTGGAAAGACACAATTCGGATGGAGCTCAATTCACTCATGGGGGTCAGCGTCGTCATTGGTCATGTCTGCTCGTGCTGGCCATTGAACAAAGTACGTTGTGTGATGGTAATTTCGGCCACCTCAGAATGTGTTTGGTAATACAGTGTTGATGTCTTTACAGTGTCACTTTTATTTGACTTTATGCTATTTGAACCCTACACTGTCCTTTGTAATACATATATGTGTGGAATATAGACAGACAATCAACAACTCAATCATGGATGCATCAACAATCACAATTAATATCCATCAACAGGTCAGACCAAAACACACAATGCAGCATATGTCCACCATTGCTCTGACGTCAACATCATTTGGTGTGTGCATGTGTGTGTGTGCGTGAGTGGTAGTGTGTGTTTATATATATATATATTTACTTAATTTTTGTACAGATCATTGTCAGTTTATTAAAGAGAGCTAATTAAATGTGTCTTTCACAGCAAAAACCTAGTCTGGCACTCTGGTTTCTCATAGGTTTCTCATTTACACTTAAAAAGACAAGTAAGCTGTACATTCTCTGCACGGGAAGATACAAAAAGCAATCAAAAACACTTACGTCTCAAGTAAAATTCCCAGCACAAAAGTTGGCCAGACTGATATGAGGGCTGAAAGTGTTGCTCCACTGTAGAAGGCAGGGCCCAAAGACTGCTCTTTTGAGATCACCGTATCAACAGGCAGCTTATTTGTAGGAAGGGTCATCGTGTGAAGACATACCCACATAAGAATGAAGAAGCCACAGAAACTTAAGGTGACATGCTGCGCCTGCAGAAAAGTGCATTATTTACAGCTACATTAAACAAGAGAGTGATACTAAACAGTTTAGAGCAGAGGTTCTCAATCTTGTTTTATCCTCTGTTCCCACTCCGTCATCTTTATATTATGTAAACCAAATTGTACCCACATAAATATTAATGACTTTTGAAAGTGCTTATTTTACATGTGATAGCAAAAGGTGGGTAGGGGTTATTTGAGGGGGGGGGGGGGCTGACTAAGTTATGTTTTAAACACAAAATAAATAAGACTGCATTGATTGTGTACATTTTTAAAAAAAACATTTTTTTTTAAATGGAAGAAAGAAATAAATAAATCAGTAATGCATATATTCCTTGTGTAACTTTTCCTTTCAAAACAGCAATTTGTGTCAGAAGGTCAAAATTATATCTGTCAGCTGCAAAATTTGACTCTCAATACTTTGAAGGGACATATTTAAAGAATGTACTTATTCGAATACTTCACAAAGGTATGCTAGCATAAAAAAAACAAAGTCATCGTCCACGACTTTTTAGAACGGTTGTCCTCGATAAGATAGCAATAACGGCCATTCCTAAGTTCCTACACAATTTTTATGACATTTCCTCGTGAAAGCCAGCGAGAGTTTGCAATAATACAAAATATCCAAGTGTGTTCAGCTCCCATGTAAATGCACATTTGCTCAAAAAACCTTCACTTTAATGGCCGTCTTTTAATGCAATTTGCTATTTAGATTACCGATTGAAAAACGTCTTTAAGGGCATCGTGTATACCAGTGCTTTCCTTTGAACAGTGCAATGAGTTAAGACACAGAGAAGAACGTTCTTCCAAATCAAGTCTTGTAGTCTGCCATAGCAGTCAACCATTGACAGACCGCCATCAGTGGACACATCTACATATTTCTCCAGTTAATGTTTTTTTTCTTCCATAAAGAATCCAGTAATTCAAATAGGTCTGCTACTTTTGTTCCAGGTGCGTTTCTTTTGCAAACATGAATATCCTCAAATAAAATACTGTCATCTATAAATCGCACATAACAGATTATATACGCATCGTCTTCCACTTCACATATCTGAATAGCGAAATCACATTTGAGTTTTTTAAAAAGCATGTCACAAATATCATAAACCATCTCTATTATTCGCCGACTATTAGTGCTGTCTGAAAAAGGCACAGTCAGCAATTGCTTGCGCAGCAGTCACCTTTCATAGTAGACACCATGTCCACAGCAGCAGACACACCTCTCATAGTAGACTCCGCGTCCACAGCAGAAGGTAAAATAAGTCTTAGGCAATGGTCTGGGGTTTATTGCTCTTTGCTACAGGGTAAGCAACGTTGTAAGATAAAAGAAGAGCCTCTGAAGGAATAGTAATTTGTTTATTAAACATTGCTTCTTGTTCTTTCATTTATACGTGCGAGAAAAGTGCTCAAGTGGTCGGTTCACCAAACTGCAATGAACTGATTCCAAATGTCGTTACATGTTTTTGGGGGAATACTACTTTCACTGACCAAAACCTTAAAACAAATGACACATTGTGGGCGTCTTTCATTGCTCACGCTTATGCAAGCAAACCCGTAGTTCAGGTATTTGTCGTCATAATGCCAATGTTTTCGTCTCCGTTCGTCTTTAGAACTGCACAAAGCCTCAGAAATTCATCGTTTTGCAAACTTAATTAAAACTGTATCCACACTGTCAGAAAGCAAATACATTACACATCACAATTTAAAACAAACTGTATTGGACACAACTAGGTCCAAACTACAAACCAGCAATTCCATATTATATTTAAATATTTGGCATGTAGTACGACTTGACTACCATCGACCATAAAAGGTGTACTAACAAGCCAGCTTGGTAGAGGTTACTAGCGCACATCTTATAAACAGAGTCGACTTGGGCGATCACTGGTTGAGTCATCTCATCGCTAAACACCAACATCCAAGATATACCATCAAAGTTAGTGATCAGCTGTTTGTAACATAGACCTGCATTGCGATTTATTGTGCATTTGTGAATAACTTGTATTATCTGATGACACATGCAATAATACATCAGCGCAAACATGTCGTCCAACGAAGATCTATATTTATGTATGGACCTTGGCTCATAATATCGAGCACAACACTGTTCCCAAGCCACATCAACACCCTTTGTCGAGGGTCGTGACGCACCTAGGAGTCGCAACGAACAGTTTGAAAACCTCTGGTTTAGAGCTGACTTGGAATGTAAATAGTTGCATTTACAATATACATTGTTCAGCATCAACGATTTTGTTTTGACATGCATTCTTGTAACACCATTTTCGTCTTATATAAAGTGCATCTTGTTTTCATTTTACATTTGTCTAACATGAATTAGTAATTATTTTGGAGCTTAAAAATACAATTGCACTAAATGCAAAATACTTATGCAGCAGCTATTTTAGAAACGAAAGATGTAAAAAAAAATAACCAACATATCTCTTAAAAATAGACGTATTCAATAATGAATACAGGCACATTAATGTCAAATAAAAATATGGTTTGAATTACAATTACATCTGGGGTAGTTGTCTCGCCGCCGCGATTCAATCTCAACCAGTGATCGTAAAGCGATCTCAGTCCCGACAGACAGATTGCTGAAAACGCTCGCCCGCCTTTCCCCGTATAGGTATCGGGATGCGGTTTATTTTGTCGTGCCCTCCGCCGAGGTGCGCTACTCTGGTTCGTATCGAGAAACTTTGACAGTCGGTGGTGATTTTTCGAAGTCGTATAGCAGAGCTCGACAGTTCGTCTCGCTGGTGGTCAGACTTTCGCAAAGAGCTTTTGACCGGCAAATGGAAAGCAGGAATACAGCCTGACGGCCCTGTCCTAGCCCAACCAACCCTCGAGAGAAGGGCAGGCCGGCAGGCAAAAATTGTCTCAAGTCCCAGTGAAATTCATCGCCGGGGCCGTTGAGATCCGTTCTGCACAGAGCGCTGCCATCCCTCTCCGAGCGAGCCTGGTCGGTCGGTCGTCTGGTGTGTGTACAGGCCCCTGTCAGGCGCTCCTTTGTCGACGACGGACTAAGGGACGGGGGAACAACCGTCCGTCCGTCAGTCAGTCGGTCCCTGCGGCCGTCCCAGTGACGCTTTTTAAACATCAGTCAGTCGTCCTCTGCCGACCGGCGTGTGCTTCGTACGTCTCTGACATATATCTGGTTGATCCTGCCAGTTGTCTGAAAGATTAAGCCATGCATGTCTAAGTTCACACTGTTTCACGGTGAAACTGCAAATGGCTCATTAAATCAGTCGAGTTTCCTTAGATGACACGATCCTACTTGGATAACTGTGGCAATTCTAGAGCTAATACATGCTTATCAAGCTCCGATCCTCGCGGAAAGAGCGCTTTTTTTAGTTCAAACCCAATCGTCGTTTCCCCTCGCGGGGTTGCGGCGTCCCCACTGGTGACTCTGGATAACATTGTGCTGATCGCATGGCCTGATGTGCCGGCGACGCATCTTTCAAATGTCTGCCCTATCAAATGTCGATGGTACGTGACATGCCTACAATGCTGGAAACGGCTAACGGGGAATCAGGGTTCGATTCCGGAGAGGGAGCATGAGAAACGGCTACCACATCCAAGGAAGGCAGCAGGCGCGCAACTTACCCACTTCCGGCATGGGGAGGTAGTGACGAAAAATAACAATACGGGACTTTTTCGAGGCCTTGTAATTGGAATGAGTACACTTTAAACCCTTTAACGGGGATCTATTTGAGGGCAAGTCTGGTGCTAGCACCCGCGGTAATTCCAGCTCCAATAGCGCATATTACAGTTGTTGCAGTTAAAAAGCTCGTAGTTGGATCTCAGGCGCAGGCAGGTGGTCCGGCTCGCACCGGTTCACTGCCAGTTGTCTCCTGCCCTACCGTCGGCCGGCTCTCTCACACGGGTGCTCTTCGCTGAGCGTCTTGGGTGGCCGGCGCGTTTACTTTGAAAACATTAGAGTGTTCAAAGTAGCCCTCGGCTGCCTGAATAATGGTTCATGGAATAATGGAATAGGACCTCGGTTCTGTTTTGTTCGTTTTCGGAACTGGATGTAATGCTTAACAGGGACAAACGAGGGCATTCGTATTGCGGTGTTAGAGGAGAAATTCTTGGATCGCCGCAATACGAGCTCCTGCGAAAGCATTTGTCTAGAATGTTTTCATTAATCAAGAACGAAAGTCAGATGCGCGAAGACGATCAGATAGCCTCGTAGTTCTGACCATAAACGATGCCGACTAGCGATCCGCAGGAGTTGCTTCGATGACTCTACGGGCAGCTTCTGGGAAACCAAAGTGTTTAAGTTCCGGAGGAAGTATGGTTGCAAAGCTGAAACGTAAAGGATTATACGGAAGGGCACCACCAGGAGTAGAGCTTGCGGCTTAATTTGACTCAACACGGCCAAACACTGAAATGATTGACATGCCGAGAGCACTCTCGTTGTGTCTATGGAACGTTTGCTGGAATTAGAACCTCGAAATCTAGGCCTATCCTCTCGGTAGCTTGACTGTCTCGCATCCAGTGTTCGTTAAAGGAATTGACGGAACGGCACTACCAGGAGTGGAGTCTGCGGCTCAATTTGACTCAACACGCCAATACTGTAGATCGACTGACAAATTAAAAAGCACTTTCATTGGGTCTTATAGTGAACGTGTGCTGGTATTAGACTTACGAAAGACAGGTCAGCTCTTTAACCTTCTAATGAAAGAACGCTACGGAAACCGTGTGTCTTATTCTTCTTCTTCTTCGTACGCCATCAGACAATAACCATTATTTTTTTCTAAAAAAGCATATGTCATCCTGAGGCTGTCGACACTGCCATATAGCTTGTCTAGTGTTACCACTGGTGATGGCCACATCTGCTCTCTCTGATCCTCGTATGTCGGGCAGTTTTGCAGCAAATGCTCAGCGGTCATTTTGCCAGTACCACACGGGCATTCGTCGATGTCACCTATCTTCAATTTGTTGAATAGGTGGTACCTGAGTCTATTGTGGCCAGTACGAAGTCTGAAGACCACGACCTGCTCTTTTCTTGTCAACTGGTAATAGGCATCGTTTTTGGTGTAGCCAGTATGTTCGGTTTCCAATTTGGTCATGTATCTAGCTTAAATAAGCCGTTTTGACTCTTCGTATGTCATACTAGTATCAGGTTGTGGTAGTGTTGCACCTTCTTTGACCAGTCTGTCTGCCTCCTCGTTGCCTTGCATGTTGCAGTTATATGGGACCCACTGCACCACTACTCTTTTTGGTGCGGCCTGCTGTCATATTTGATAGAGTACTGCTCTTAGATCATTAAGTTCAGTATTTTTCTGCCTTTTCAGTGTTGTGACTACGGCCAGTGCATCTGTAAGCAGGACTATGTAGCTTTCATCCTTTTTACCTGTCACCATTTCTTCCACTGCCGCCCACAGTGCCTCTGCCTCCTCTCTGAAATGCTTGTGTATTTTACAGTAGCGAATGACTGTTACGGAACCGTCGGTGTATGCATGGGTCCAGTCCATGCTTCGGTAGTTTTCCGTAATGTAACTCAGGGTAGTATCTCTTCTTTCTTTTTCAGCCTGGCAGTTTTTGTTTCTAATACCTGGTATATTTTCTACCACTTCTTGAAATATATGCTGCCTCCAGGTAGGTTTTCGTACAGTAGGGATGGGCTTTGGTGTTGTTACTGCGTTCATGGGGTTTTCGTGCATCTTTGCTTTGGCTATTTCTGCAAAGTTTCTTCGCTTTAGTTTCTCACTTCCGAAATTGTTTAGTCTCTGGTGCAGTCTTCTGAGTTTCTCTGATTGCAGCTGGGCTCTGCAGTCTTTTCTATCGGTCATGGATTGCAGTTGTGTAATCTTTTCAAGTTCTATAAATGGCGTTTATTTCATGCCTCCTGTTATAACTCTCATTGCTTGGTTTTGGAGTTTGCTAACTTTATCGAAGTTCGCCTTTGCTGATGTTGTCGATGCCACAATGCCATACTCGAGAACTGGTCTCACTCTTCCAGTGTAGTTGCTTTAGTGGAAATCGTGTTTAACCGTGTTTAGATACCTGGTCATTGACAAACAAAAGCCCTCTATTAATTCATTCGATCTAATAGTGAACGGGTGCTGGAAATAGACCATCGGAAGACAGGTCAGTTTTACCCTACTAATGACAGGGCGTTGCTACGGTAATCCTACTCAATTCGAGCGGAGCCGCAGGCATGTTGGCTGATGAGCCAATGGCGCGAGGCTACCATGTGAGGGATTACGGCCGAACACCTGTAAGCCGGAATCCCGCCAACAATCTCAGCTCAACTGCAATGGGAGGATTCGACATGGTCGAGACCTGGGGCTTGCGCCCCAGCCCTACCCGGTCGAGCTGCAGAAAGAGGTCTCTGCCGTTCGCCAAACAAAGCTGGCGGATAGCTGCTCGATATTCACCCTATACGGCGATGGGGTGCGAAACCACCTACATAAGACATAAGTTCTTTGTCGGGATGTCGAAAACAGTAGAGCAGCCAACTCACTGTGAACCTTCGAGGCACAACCCATGACCATGAGATTTGTCGGCACTCCAGTCGAACAACATCTATGTGACATTACCAGGCTTGTCCCCTGGTTAAATGTACTTCTGCCTCGATCTCTACCTCTATATGTTATCAGCCATACCAATGGACGCTGAAGAGATGCAGACTAGCGGACATTGCACATCTGCCCTATTGTGTCAACCTCCCAGGTAGCGGGGAATGCTAGGCGTACCATCACTGCAGAGACGCCGAGAAAACAAAGGGAGCACAAAGATACCCCATTCACATGTAAATGCTACGTTCTGACAGGACGTGACGATCCTGGGATACAGACACACTGGACTGCCTCTCTTCCGGGTTAGTACAAACCAGTACATATTCCATATCATATATCATATCCCATATATCATCACCGCATCCTATAGACACGAGTAGTGAACACTCGTTGGTCCTGTAAGACAACTTCTATAATAGAGACAACATCTGATAACAAACAACTGCTGCTTTGCAGATAGGTTGGGGACAGCCAAAGGCTACGGAGGGCTTCCCTACAGAAACGTCTGTTGAAATCGGATGCACTGGTCCACAGGCTTAACGAAACAGTGCAACGTAAATCGCTGTATGATGACAGTAAAACTTATCAGAAAAAGCCCCGCCAGGCAGCGAGAGTGCCGGACCTCACGTCTCGAAGATGGCCACTTTTGACTACTGGTGGTCACCCACCCATGTGTCTTGGAGTTAAGGCACATAGCTATTGGGCAATCTCTTTTAACCAAAAACTAAAGACCCTCAAAATACTATAGTTGAAATCGGAGAGAGTCATTTACAAAAATATGTCCCTAACACATCATTTGCATGAAGGTAAGATTGACGTAACATGTATTCAAGAAACGCATCGCAACATCAAACATAAATTCTCAATTAGAGGATACCAGGCCTTCTGCCTGGATAGAGAAGGGCAAAAAGGAGGGGTTCTGATACTGACCCGTAAGTGCATATCGAGTAGCGCGGTATCTGTCAATCACACCGGACAAGTTGAAATTGTAGGAGTTGAAATAATGGCACAAGAGACGAAGATCCGCATCTTCAACCTTTACGGACCACCAAATAAGGACATGCCACTCTCGAGTTTGGAAGTCAAAGACTCCAACTGCATAGTAGTTGGAGACTTCAACAGCCACTCGGAGAGATGGTGATACTCGGACACAGACAGCAGAGGTGACGAAGTGGAAGATTGGGAGATATACACAAATCTCCATCTAATAAATAGGCCGGAGGATAGCCCTAGCTTCTATTCTAGAACATGGCATACCACCTGGACTCCAGATTTGGCCTTCTCGACAATGTCCATTAACCATAAAATAGACCGCCAGGTGCTAAACCAAATGGCAGGTAGCGACCACAGGCCATTTAGGCTAGAAATGTATATGGAAGTAGGCTCACAGGAAACAAAACCGCTCCCACGTTGGAATTACAAACGATTCGACTGGGACAGATTTGCAAGCCTGACAGATGGGCTGTGTGAAAAGATCAACATACGGAACAACAAAATGAAGCCCATGGTGGAAAGCCTAAGCAAAGCAATAATGCAAGCTGCCACTGAAACCATCCCAAGAGGGGCAAGGCAAAATTATAAGTCCTATTGGAATGATGAGTTGCAGAAAGCGGAAGACGCAGTCACACATGCTAGGAACATAGCAGAGCAAAAACAAACTATGGAGGCTAATATCGCCCTCAAAGCCGCTACGCGAAATACAAATACACTCTAAACCAAACAGCAAGAGAAAGCTGGAAAAACAAAACGGAACGCCTTAACTTAGACAAAGAAGGGAACAACCTATGGAAGTTAGTTAGAGCCATGAATGACGAAACTCCGGCAAACAAAAAATTTACCATCAAGCAGGGCGAAAACTTGCTCACAGGAAAAAAAGCCACAAACGCCTTTGTTGAACACTATGCCAAAGCGAACCACATAGATGTCCCTGCAGATAGGCATACATACATTAATGAAGAGCAAAAGGGGCACGATAACATTAATATGGCACCAGAAGAGCATATGATGGCAAAACTAACAATGAACGAAATGGAAGAGGCCATGAGAACATTAAAGAAAATGAAATCTCCCGGAAAAGACGGGATAACTAACGAAATGCTGATGGGGCTAGGCCAAACAGTAATAAGGAAACTGATATCAGTCCTGAACACAAGCTGGAAAAGGGGTATTGTACCCCAGGCATATAAAGACGCAGTACGTGTTCCAGTACCAAAGAAAGGAAAAGACAAAACAGATCCAAATGGATACAAGCCTATTAACCTACTGAGCTTTGTCGGCAAACTGATGGAACGTATGATAAACACCAGACTGATGTGGCATCTGGAAGAAAAATCGCATACTAATTCCACAGCAATCAGGCTTTAGACAGCACAGATCCACTGAGGATCAGGTCATCCTCATAGCCCAGGAAATAGAAGATGCCTACCAGGAACAGAAACACACAGTAGCGGTTTGGGTGGATCTGGAAAAGGCCTTTGACAAAGTCTGGAAAGATGGACTTAGAGTCAAGCTAAGAATGAGTGAATTTTGTGGGAAAATGTACAAGTGGATCAACCACTACCTGAAAGACAGAAAGGCCAGAGTCCAAGTACAAGGGCAGATCAGCAAAAAAGGTGACACTTGAGCAGGGAGTACCCCAAAGAGGAGTGCTGTCACCCACACTCTTCCTGGTGAATATAAATGACATTACAGAGAATATACCAAGAAGAGTTCATAGCTCAATGTTTGCAGACGATCTGGGTATGTGGGCCTCTGAAAAGAATCTCACCATAACAAGAAATCGGATGCAGCAGGCCCTAACATCGCTGGAAGAGTGGGTGCACTCATGGCTGGTCAAAATAAACGAGTAGAAAACCACATGTACAATATTCTCGCTATCAATCAAACCCCAAAACACCAAATTAAGTCTAAACGGCAAATACATGCAGCCAAACGACAACCCAAACTACCTGGGTGTCACATTTGATCGGCGCATGACATGTAACAGTCGGATCGAGAGAAACCGAATGAGAACAAGAGAAAAAATGACAATCATGAGGAAACTTGTTGGCATAAGTTGGGCAGAAGACGAAAGCATACTAAAGAAACTGTACACTGGGAGAGTGAGACCAATTCTCGAGGATGGCATTGTGGCATGGACAACAGCAGGAAAGGCGAATTTCGATAAAGTTAGCAAACTCCAAAACCAAGCCATTAGATTTATAACATGAGGCATGAAGTCAACGCCAATTGTAGAACTTGAAAAGATTACAAAACTGCAATCCATGACCAACAGATAAGACTGCAGAGCCCAGCTGCAATCATAGAAACTCAGAAGACTGACTGACCATCCAATGCTCCAGAGACTAAACAATTTAGTAAATGGGAAACTAAACCGAAAAAACTTTGCAGAAATAGCCACAGGAAAGATGCACGAAAACCCCATGAACGCACTAACAACACCAACGCCCATCCCTACTCTACGAAAACCTACCTGGAGGCAGCATATATTTGCAGAGGTGGTAGAAAATATTCCAGGTATTAGAAACAAAAACTGCTTGTCCGAAAAAGAAATAAGAGATACTACCCTGAGTTACAAATCGGAAAACTACCCAAGCATGGACTGGACCCATGCATACACCGACGGTTCCGTAACAAATTCAACACAGTACGGAGGGGCAGGACCATTCCTGAGCCTACCAAATGGCAGAAAAATAACACTTGCATTCGCTACTGGAAAATAAACAATCAATTTCAGAGCGGAGGTAGAGGCACTGAGGGCGGCAGTGGAAGAAATGGTGACAGGTAAAAGGAATGAAAGCCACATAGTCCTGCGTACAGATGCACTGGCCGTAGTCACAGCACTAAAAAGCCAGAAAAATACTGAACTTAATGATTTAAGAGCAGTACTCTGTCAACTATCCCAGCAGGCCGCACCAAAAAGGGTAGTGGTGCAGTGGGTTCCATCTCACTGCAACATCAAAGGCAACGAGGAGGCAGACAGACTGGCAAAAGAAGGTTCACAATTGCCACAACCTGATACTAGTATGACATACGAAGAGTCAAAACGGCTCATTAGAGCTAGATACATGACCAAATGGGAAACCGAACATACTGGCTACACTAAAAATGATGCCTATTTCCTGTTGAACAGAAGAGAGCAGGTCGTGGTCCTCAGACCTCGCACTGGACCACAATAGACTCAGGTACCACCTATTCAACAAATTGAAGATAGGTGGCACCGACGAATGCCCGTGTGGTACCAGGAAAATGATCGCTGAGCATTTGCTGCAGGACTGCCCGACATACGAGTATCAGAGATAGCAGATGTGGCCATCACCAGTGGCAACACTAGACAAGCTCTATGGCAGTGTCGACAGCATCAGGATGACGGCTGCTTTTTTCGTAAAAAAGTATGGTTGATGTCTGACTGCGTACTAAGAATAAGAAGAATTTCAATTACTATTGACTAATTGCCTATAATTTTACATATTCGTTAATGATAACAGTATGTGTGTGTATATAAATATATAACCGACTAGCAAATCTCGCATATTCGGCAATAATAACAGTGTAGATGTAACTTAATGAAAAAAGCTGTCGTACAGCAAACAACGCCGTTGGTACACCGCATTAAACATCATCAAACTGTGACACACAGCATAATGTATGTCATGCGTTTTGAGATTTTTTCTCTCTCAATAGCATGTCGTTCATACTTTATATATGTGTTCCCCTCAGAATTCCATATATTTAAAGCTTCATAAGTTTGTTCACCTCGGAATATCAAACCATTGCAATGTGTTCCACTTACAATATTATATTTCAAGCTTTGAAAGTTCACATAATGGAATCTTAACGCTTTATTAAGTTTATTTCATCAGTAATATTAAATCGTTCAATTTATGTAAGTATGTTTCATAAGTAATATCAAATCGTTCAATATATGTAAGTTTGTTCCATCAGTAAAATCACATCGTTCAATATGTATTAGTATTTTTAATCAGAAATATGAAATCGCTTACAATGTGTTAGATTGTTCCTTTAGAAATATTAAACATTCATAACATTGTGACTTGGTTGTATTTTCAATCGCCAACTATTAGGAAGACATTTACCCTTACAGTTCATTAACATTAATGCAATATTATTGTATTTTTTTTTTTTATAGTTTACCTTTGAGTAGCAACTTCCAGGTACATTGTAAAAGCTGCCAATAATAGGGTGTTGATTTCTTAGAAGACGTGAAAGAATAGTCCAAAACTCTGCTTTGCCTATTCGATTTACAGAAAAAGAAATAATTGGTATTTAAATGAAATCCACGTGTAAATTGTGTAATTGCATGGTCTGGAGTAATGTACAAACGCACATGTGTGTAGTGGACTGTTGGTATGCAGTTTTGTAATAAAATGTACATTGTATGTGACTTTTGCTCACATATGTTGATCATAATTCCGTCTTGATGATAGTAACATACAAATTGTCGGATTTGGTGTGGATTTGAAAAAAAAGGAATTCCCATTCTGAGAATCTGTCAGTTTGTTAATATTAGAATGAAATGGAAATAAAATGAAAATGGAAATATATCGTCTGTCTCGTTTCTTTCCCGCAAAACAGAAAATTATAATTTTGATGAATCGGTATGTATCAGTCTTCTTCTTCTTCTTCGTGCGCTGTCAGACGTCAGTTTGAATGTGTTTAAAGAAAAGAGCTCTCATCCGGAGGCTGTCAACACTGCCGTAGAGCTTGTCTAGTGTTACCACTGGTGATGGGCACATGTTCCTTCTCTGGTTCTCGTATGTCGGGAAATGTTTCAGCAAATATTCAGCGGTCATGTTCCCTGTACCACATGTTCATTCGTCAGTGCCACCTATGCTCAGTTTATTGAATATATGGTACATCAGTCTGTTGTTGCCTTTGCGGAGTCTGACGACCACGGCCTGCTCTTTTCTGTTCAACTGGTAGTAGGCATCATTTTTTTTGTAGCCAGTATGTTCTGTTTCCTATGTGGCCCTGTATCTGGTGCTAATAAACCTTTTGGATTAATCGTAGGCCCCATTATAATCTGGTTGTGGTAGTCTTCCACCTTCTTTCGTCAGTCTGTCTGCCCCCTCGTTGCCTTGGATGTTACAGTAGTATGGAACCCACTGTACTACAACTCATTTTGGTGAAGACTGCTGGCATAGTTGACAGAGAAATGCTCTTAAATCATTAAGTTCAGTATTTGTATGGCTTTCTAGTGCTGCAACAACATTCAGGGCATCTGTAAACAGGACTTTCTGATTTCCATTGCTTTCGCCTGTCAGCATTGCTTTTACTGCATAATTTAGTCCCTTTGCCTCCGCTCTGAAATTGCTTCAGAATTTTCCAGTTGCCACTGACAGTGTTATTTTTCTACTTTGTGTTAGGCTCATGAATACCCCTACCCCTCCATTCTGTTTTGTGTTTATTACAGAACCGTCGGTGTATGCATTGGTCCAGCCCATGCTTGGGTAGTTTTCCGCTATGTACGTCAGGGTTATGTCTCTTCTTTCTTTGTTCTGTCTGACTGTTCTTGTTTCCATTATCTGGTATATTTTCTACCACCTCCGGGAGGCTATGCTGCATATATGTGGGTTTGCGTACAGTATCGATGGGCTTTGTTATTGTTAGGGCTTTTATATCGTCTTCGCTCATCTTTGCTTTGGCTATTTCTGCAAAGTTTCTCTGCTTTATTTTCACTTTTCTAAATCTATTTAGTCTATGATACATCGTATGGTCTGTCAGTCTTCTTAGATTCGTTGCATTCTGCTGGGCTCTGCGGTCTCTTCTATCGATCATGGATTGCAGATTTGTAATCTTTTTAAGTTCTACAATTGGCGTTGACTTCATGCCTCCTGATATAACTCTAATTGGCAGGGTGTTGAAGTTTGCTAATGTTATCAAAGTTTGCCTTTGCTGCTGTTGACCATACCGCAATGCCATACTCGTTAACTGGGAGTTTGTTTGGCCGCATATATTTGCCTGTAAGATTTATGTTGGTGTTCTGTGGTTTATTTGACATCGAGAATATCGTACATGTTGTTTTTTCTTCATTTTTTTGGGACCATCCAGGATTTCGCCCACTCCTCCAACGATGTTAGAGCCTACTGCATCCGATTGTTTGCTACGGTGAGATTTTTTCGGAGGTCCACATAGCCAGATCGATTGCAAAAATGGAGCTGTGGAATGTTCGTGGTATATACTCTGTGATGTTGTGTATTTATACCGGAAAAAGTGTGGGTGACAGTACTCCCCCTTGGGGTACTCTTTGCTCCAGTGTCACCTTTTTTCTCTTCTGCCGTTGTACATAAACTCTGGCTGTTTGATTTGCGAGGTAGCGGCTGATGCATCTGTTCATGTTTCCAGATACTTCACTTCTTCGTAGCTTGACTTTATCTCCCTCTTTCCACACCTTGTCAAATGCCCTCTCTCTATAATTTAGACTGTAACAATTTTTTTTTTAAATGCAGTCACCCACAATAACATGAGGGCGTCGCTACAAGCTGACTTAAGAAAGGTCCAGATTATATATTAGGAAATATGTTTTTAGTCAGTGAGTGGTGTCTGCTTGAAATGTATTGTCAGGGGAGGTAGTGGAGGCAGGGACAGTTAATGCATTTTAGAAAACTTTGGGTGCGCATAGCTTTAAGAGCAAGGTGATGTAAACGTAACTGATTGTATACACACTCTGCAGGTTCTTCTATAGCAATATAAAGACGTTAAGTTAAGTTAAATAAATAACTGCGCATTTTTTACAAGAATCAGGACCATTGGCTATGCTGACCTCAAGTACTCAATACACGGCTTCAAAGGAAGAAACATAGCATGTAACAAGATACATTTCTCAGGCTACAATAACTCTTTAACTCATTATAATGCTATGCAACTATTTTAAACTGCAATTATGTTTAAAAAGAACAACACAATGTATGGACTGTGATGCTAAGAATATCTAGCATGAAGTTGAACTATTTTTTTGTAAAAACAGACGGAAGAAAACATCAGTTTGAAATTGTATAGACAGATCAAGGGGCATAATAGATGTCGTTCTATTTGGTAAGCTGTCATGTATTTCAGAAAAAAAGTAATAAAAGGATCTGCAATCATTGATGTAAGTTTACGTAGCTGGTGTGAGTAAAGATAAAAAAAGGTGAATGTGTGTTGTACATTGCGAGCTAGTGACGAAATTAGTATGTTAGTGAGTGAACTCGTATTTTTTATTGTATTTTGATAATTAGACAGAATAGCAATTTACACTGTTATATTGATATTTAACGTACTGTGATTAAATGTCTTATTCTAAGTGTATGTTGGAAACAACTATTACAGATGTTCATGTCAGAAAACAAACAAAAGTAAATTGTACTATTATAAGAAAATCAATAGAAAATAAAGTGATAAATAAACTCATGTCACTGTAATTGAGGTGATTAAGACCGTGCTGCCAGAAAGTTACACCATTTAACACTGAGCAATAACACTTCATAATAGCAAAACACCTAAACTTCTGTTAAACATAAAAATCATATATGTTTTTTATACACAAATAGGTAATAGTTAAACAATTGATAAAACCTAACCTAACTAAATAAATATGAAAACATCTAACTCAGGGAGTATTCGTCTAAACTAGATGACATCTTTAAGATATACTCTCTTGTCTGCAATCTCGTTTGCCCGTTCTAGCAGTTGGTACTGATGGTCTCTAATGGCCGCCAGATCTGCTCTTTGTTTACAGATGCTCACGATGCTGTGCGTGTGCTCCCTGATGAGTCATACGATATATCTCATATTATATATGCATGAGTACGCTCCCTCTTATTCTTGTTCCTTTCAGATTAGAGCAATGCATGTGAAAGCTACAGATATGTTCTCTTCTACCAAAGTATACGTACCGTTTACTTGTATCTTTTGTCCCGAAATATCAGAGCTATCATCTTTCTTCGATTATCAAAATGTCACCATTTTACTCACAATGGCACATGGGCAATGCCCCTTGAGTATAGCGAGCCAGCCGTCTAGATCTGCTCTCGAAATCGAATCCTCATATCAAATCTGTTCCAACTTTTTTGTGGAACAATTTTCAATTCTTCAAAATTACAATGCTTGCTCTGAGCCGATCGGACATATGTCAATCATTTTTGGCTCCTCCCCTGCTTGTCCTAATGTAACTGTGACTGACCTGAGGTCTTTTTTTCGAAGCTTAAACCTGAAAATTCGTACCATTAGTTGCCTTTCGCTTTCTAAACTCGCAGGCAATTTTACTGGCGTTTTGCTAATTCTACTTTTCCCAAACTTCGAGGGAATAAACTGTTGACTCTACGGCATATGCATTTCCTGGTCGGTGGTATGTTATACACCCCATGAAACATAACACTGTTACATTACCTTTTTCTGTTAATGTCTCATGTACAATAAATGGTAAACCAAAATTTAAATCGTCCGGGATCCAGGCATTGAATGTACAAGTCCAGCTATTCACTGATGGTATTTGCTTAATGTATAATTCCTTGACAAACCTTAAGCGAGAAAATAAACTTTTTCAACGCATTGACACAGCGATATGATCAGTTCACTTTACAATTGAGCCATGCTTTATTTCACTGGGCCTTACAGTTATTTCTTTCGCTCATGCACCATCTATCGCATTAGTATGCCCTCTTATTCTCTCACTCACTCTCTCTATCTCTCTCCCAATCTCTCTCTCATTCATCATCTAGTTGTGTATATCCATTGTATAAGACATGTATTGAACAAAACTACGCGGAGCAGTTCATCGGATATATTTCTTATTGTCAGGAATGGTCTTTCATGAATTTCATCACCTCCATCACAAATTCGACAAACCCTACCTTATGGGTGTGTTTAATTGTGCCCGTTTATGTCCCTGCAAAACTAGGTATTGAAATTTACGGTTCTCGCTGATAAACCTCCAGTCAACCAAATTGACGTTGCGATGCAAAGAATAATGTTCATTTGCACTTTCCACATTATGAACAGTTATTCCGGGTTTTCTATTCAAAACGTTTGGGTAAACTCTTCCAGTTATTCGATGATATGGCTTTGACTATGTGATCGTTTAGTATCATTAACATTGGCCTAGCGTTTGGACTTTTAGCAAGTGTCTTGCTAATAACATTCCAATTGCAATGGCATAGTTAACTTTCTGAAGGTGATCTAGCATGAAGCCGGTGAGTACGTCATGCATTCAGTTCTGGGTGTCCAATTGCCATACTTCAGCCATTTTTGTTTTCACGGATTGTTGGGATGCACAGGGATTATTTCGTTTGACGTGTACTGTTCGAATATGTGTGCATGTGTGTGTGTGTGTGTGTGTGTGTGTTAGTGTATATACTATGCGTGTGTATATATATGTATATAATATATATATATATATATATATATATATATATATATATATATATATATATATATATATATATATCTATACATATATATATATATATATATATATATATATATATATATATATATATGCGAGGCATGTTAAAAAACACCGGATAACTGCACCAAGTGAACATACATACGATGAGCATAATAACGTCATTGCAGGTGTAAACAGCACATGCACATCGTTCAATTTCCAAGATGGCATTGTCCTTCGACTCATAGTTTTCTCAGCAGACCGTTGAAAACATGGTGGGTTCGAAACGGCATTCGTCGAGAGTTGATCTGCGAGAGGTGATTCAATTTCTAACAGCTAAATGCTGTCGACCAGTTGACACGCATCCCACAATACTGGCAGTGTATGATGACAAATTTGTGTCGATAACAACAGTGAAGAACTAGACAATGATGTTTAAAGAAGGACATGCGCTAGGGAAATATTATCTAATACCTGGTCAGGCGAATATTGTCAGAATATTCCATCGCCAAAATTGATGCAGTAATTCAGGTGGATAGTCGCCGGACCTTACGTTTGCCATACGTAAGTAAATGGGCCACTGATTTGTCTAGTACAAGATAATTTTCTTTTCATCGAATATATACGGAGTAAATCATCTAGAGCACGCTCTAGTCAACCCAGCTGTATAGTGATTATTTGTAAAGTGTTACCTGACATGAATCGAGAAAGTGACTATCCTACATTAGATCAGATGTGGCTTAGTTTAGTTTATTTCTTAATCCATTCATCTGCACGGTGCAAGCTAGTATGTATTGCATTATCAACACCCGTAATTCGTGTTGTTAGACAGACTTGTTCGTTTGTCATTGATCACGAGATCCTCACCATCCAATAATATCAATACATATGCATCGCTCCCATGATGGAAACTCTGAAAGTAACCATGCGATGAAGGTAAAGATAACATGACCGCTCGTCAATTCTCAGTTAAAGGTGAATTTATAACGCTGTGGCACTGATGAATAAGTTTATGGTTTTGAGCATTTTAAAAATGTGATAACTTTTTCATCAATTGGCTATGTGGCTATTGGCAAAGTTACTGTTATTCATTATGTTTTATCATTTGTATAATGCAAACCTATTTTTATATGTTCCCATTTATTTATATAATTCACAATATCTGATGTACACGTTCTTTTTTTTCAATTTCAGTATTTAAATGTTATGTACATAATAGTATGCACAGTATACTGTATACGGTTTATTTGAGGTTATGAATAGTTCAATACAAAGTCAGTGATAGTGTTATGTGATTGTAATAATTGAGTTTGAATAGTATGCTATTTAGAAGAATCAAACATTATTTATGCATTGTATACTATTTCCATACACGACCTGCTCTTTGCCCCACTCACTCGATAACTATTAACACAAACCAGTGTATTCCCTAAACACGAAGGTGCATATACTGCAAGACCATGTGTATGACTCTTGATTGAGAAGTTGGTAGTGGAACACGTATACGTCATTACGTTGTTTGTTTTACTCTGGCTAGCAATAACTTTATTATATTTTAATAGTATTTCATACAAAACGTTTTCAATTTACGTTTATCACTTCTAAAAAAAAATGTTGTCAGAGGTATTGCTAACATACATTGCTGAACGATTTTGGGCCAAGATTTCCCAGGTCAATTTGTATAGGAAATGGATGGATGAGGCCACATAGCCGACGCTGGGATGTATTTCCGAACCAATGCGTACATGAAAAATATCATATCGGTATATCTATATATATATATATATATATATATATATATATATATATATATATATATATATATTTATATCTATATAAATATATATATATATATATATATATATATATATATATGGATGAATGTATCTGTGTATATTTGTAACTTAAAAGCATAATATTTCTAAAAAAACAATATGTGTCGACATATCACCTTTATGTGTGTATATTCCCTATAATACATGTTGATTTACGTGTCCTAGTTGTGTTGTTCGTGTTTTAGTTGTGCAGCTCGTGTATATTTATTTAAGTTTTTATCCCACTTTTTTTGCTGTGTACAATGTGACGTTTTCCCACTTTTTTGTGAGAAACTCAGTTGCTTTATATATATATATATAAAATATAATTCACGTATGCACACATACCATGGTGACAGCTGCTCGCCATCTGCCTGAAGTGAAAGAATAATCTGCTTTGGGGTGCCCAGATCTCCGGGAACACTGAACAGCAGCCAAATCTCAGAGCCATTCTGTGATAAAAAAAAGCAGATACTTGTCATATTCATATATATATATATTTAAAGACGTGGTGTTTCAAACTCAAACCACCTCAAGGGTGCAAGTAGGTAAGTCGAATGACCCGTCGACATGACCACGGGAAAGCTGGTTTTTCCGAGTGTCATTGTCATCGCAATTCATCCACAAGTGGACATAATTAATTTTCTAAATGACATGTCATAGTTTGGCAACCGATTGTTTCAGTGTCAGAGTTCCTCTTTAATTCTGCATTGAAAATATTATTCGTTCAACGATGTATCATATCCAGGAACCGTTGACAATGTATGATAATGTTTGAGAAATCATGAAGTACTCAACTTCATATTTAAAGCTACATTAACCAAACACGAATTTCCCCCATTGATTCTCAATCATGTTTATCAATTTCAAGTATTCTATTTTTAGACATTGGGATTAAAAACGCCTTTACAATTAAACATTAATACATTTGACAACACAAATAGTTCAGATCATCAGTTGGTCTCATGAGAAATAATGTCAAATGTACGATTTCATGTGCAAATTGTGATCATATAATACCCCTATATATAATCTGATATATGCGTTCGTGCAATTTGTATGTACAAGTTGCATCAATGTGGTCAGATTTGAAATCAGCTGATATGTCAGGCTTAACTGGTATTATTTGATTTTTTTTTCTGTCCTTCTCGTTTTGTTAGTGCCCATGAGTCACATCTAAGACGTTAGATTGTTTTTATTTATAACACTCAAATTCTCCCTCACTAACTCCAAAAACAAGCAAGCTGCTATTTAATAAAGTTGTTTTTGGCTGTGTATTTGCATACACGTTCTAGTTACCTTTCATATATCACAATATGTAACAACATGTTGTCACTTGATTTACTTTCTCTACTTTCTTCATAAACTCAATAAAATGATTGATTTGCATAAGTAAGAGTATACTTGAGGTATTAGGACAGACAGATATCGACTTTAGTAAACGATGATTGCATTGCTATTGAATCCGTCATAATTCGAGATCTCGCTCGTCAGCTCTGTGATTGTGTCTACACGTGCGTGTTAGTTGCGTTAAACAGTGATGTATGCCATTCAGCAGACAAACTATGATCGGACATGAAGTGTATAACGCCGTATCGTGTGTGATGTGGATGAAGTATATAATGCCGTGTCGTGTGTGATGTGGATGTAGTATATAACGCCGTGTCGTGTGTGATGTGGATGAAGTATATAACGCCGTGTCGTGTTTGATGTGGATGAAGTATATAACGCCGTGTCGTGTTTGATGTGGATGAAGTATATAACCAGTGTCGTGTGTGATGTGGATGAAGTATATACCTCCGTGTCGTGTGTGATGTGGATGGAGTATATAACGCCGTGTCGTGAGTGATGTGGATGAAGTATATAACGCCGTGTCGTGTGTAATGTAAAGTCACCAGTTCTATTACTTTGTGTCGTTTCCTTAATGAACCCATTGAAGCTGGATCGACTGTACAGTGCACCGGTGGAGGTTGAGCCCCGTAATTTTGGGGTTGACAAACGAATGGTCTAGCACTAAAATAATCTGGCGCATAAAGGCTGTGTATTAGTATATCAAGTATATAAAGTGTACCATTTTTCAGACCTCCGAAGAAGAACCATTTCGTTAACATCGTTGAATAGCTTGCACGTCCATAGTTGATGATTAACGATTTTTTGTATGGGTGCGTAGACTGGCTCATATGTTTGTGTTCTATCTATAATATCCAGGTACTTGTTATTTGAAATGTGTTGCATTCTGAGCTTGGAAATGGTACTCTCATATCTCCAAATGTTAAGATTGCTGATACCATTTGAAATAGTTCTGAAGTCTTACATCCTTGAATTCCTAGTGGCAAATATGTTCTGCCAAGTGTGCATGTTTGTTGTTCAAAAAAGCGGTATGGTTGTATTTAGATGCTGTGTTGTTTGTTGGTATCAATGGTTTAGTCTGTGTGGATAGTGTGTGTGTCTTGTCATTGTCAGGTCTGTTTAAATGTCTTGGACACAATGCACAACTATTTTGACAACATGAGCGGTGACTGAATTTAGATACACGCAACAGATAAAAATATGCGACATACAATTTTGAACTATGTTTTAGACAGTGTCATCAGTGAAGTGGTTGGTGTCTGCTTGGTAACTGAGGCACAGATGCCACAAAGTTTACATTCCTTATATATAAATATATATATATATATATATATATATATATATATATATATATATATATATATATATATTTATATACACAAGGACAATTTAAACCATCTGACCTACAGCCCCATAACTATGACAACAGTGCTCAGAGCCACTTGACACATAAGTACAGGAAGCGGCAATTTAGCCACGTGGTAGCGACCACCTATAACGTGACGCACGCGAACTGTAGATGGTAAAATAACGGATTACACGGGCAAACGATATAAGCAACTTAATGTGCTTGAATTCATGACGGCTAAAATGGGTGTGCCCATCAACACGTATCGGAGAATGATTTTTATATATGTTAACGTCTGAACGGATGTCAGAACTGACATGAGCTGGGAACCTACTGTTAAATCCGACAGTTCAGGCACGACATATCTGCATGGTGAGGTTTGCAGAGAACGACCAATCACAAATGTGGATGCATTACGTCAATCTCGCGTGAACGAACCGATTCATGCCAACAAATGCTTATGATTTCGATTGAGGCGGTCCAACACATTATCCACGTCCTGCCTGGGTATAAAACAATGTGCAAGATTGGTCTTTCACATACTGATACTAAATATGAAACAGCAACAACAGCAAGTGTTGTCTAGAACTTTTGACTCGACATGAACAGGAAGACGATGCCCTTATCCATCAAATTGTTATTGCCGACGAGCAATGGGTAGATGATTATACCCCAGAAAAAAGCACCAGGCTATGGAGTGCATTAGTACTCACCTACCACAACAAAATATAACGCCATCACTTCGGCGGGTAAATTGATGATGCGTCTCTTTTGTAACTGTGAGTACGTAGTCCACACTGAATGCATACAGCTGATCAAACCCCAGAACTCCCACCAATTTGTGAAAACGTTACGTACTCTTCGACCACAATTACTGCGTGTTCGCGTGGTTAAGTATATCGGATGGTGACTACATTGACATGAAATGACACATCACTTATACGACATTCACAGCTTTGAGAAAATGTATAGTGCATGTGTATAAATCATGCACATTAAAAAAACAACTCCTCAATGACATAACTGTAGCCTACGTATATATATATATATATATATATATATATATATATATATATATATATATATATATATATATATATATATATATATATATATATATATACATATATATATATATATATATATATATATATATATATATATATATATATAATTGTGTCCAAGACATGTAGACACGTCACTTGCTCCACGACAGGTAGTCACATCACTAGCTACAAAATATGTATAAAGAGCACTATCTCCAAGAGACATATACATTTGAAGATACGGCACTTTCTCCATGGCATAAAGGTACACCATTAGCACAAGATACATATATACACCACTTGCTCCCAGACACATTGACATTTCACTAGCTAAATAGCACATACGAAATATAATCCTTGAAACAGAGATACTTATGAACGTTAGGCTGCGACACAGTGGCATACATGACCGAACAGAAATTCCACTGTGCAGAGGAAAGGGCTCTCGTCTGGAATGCGCCAATTACGGACCTCTTACCCTACTGTCCGTCCCCGGCAAGGTCTTCACACACGTGCTCCTCTCCAGAATCCAACCCCTGTTAATGAGACATCGTCGTCCCCAGAAGTCAGGGTTCACAGCTTCTCGTCTCACCCTTGACTTCATGCTATCCCTCCGCCTCCTCACGGAACTGCACCGCGAGTTGAACCACCCTCTCCAGTCGGCTACGTTGACCTACGAGCTAACTTTGATTATGTGAACAGACACGCCCTGTCGAAGGCCCTTCAATACGATATTATCACAGTCACTCTGCTGACCTTAATTGAGAACCGTCACAGTCACACCAGTGCAAATAGTCGGCTCAGACGAGATCTCACAGAGGTGTTCTCTACAACAGCATTTGTCTGTCACGGATGCATTCTCGCCATTGCACTTTTATACTGCGCCTTGAACTGGACCTTCTCACAGTCTTCTGCACACAAGCCCGCGGTCCTTCTAGGCGACCCCGGGTAACAAATACCGCCTTCGCTGATGACGTCATGATACGGGGCAATTCTCAGGCCTGGTAGGCCCCCTAGAGGAACTGCATCAATTGGCTACGCATCTAGGCTTGCACATCTGGACGTAGATGGAAATCTAAAACATCAACAGGAGCATATCTGCTCTGAACATTCCTGTGAACGACAACTATGTTGCAGCCACTGAGGACTTCGTCTACCTCGGCAGCAGGAAGTTCTCTGACGCACACAGCAGTCACGACATCACCCGTATGATGGTCTTAAAGGCTTCATCCATGCACAACGCAATCTCTCACTGGAGACCTTACTTCGTATTTACAACTCCTGCATTGTCTGCATTCGCCTGTACGACTCCGAATACTGGACACTACAATAGCAGGACTGGCAGCGTCTTGAGGCTTTAGACCTGCGCAGCCAGAGGCGCATCCTCGGGATCATCTGGCATTACATGATTTACATAGTGAAGTAGTTCCACGTACTCAACTTGTAGGCATTATCTCAACGATTGATCGCCGTCGTGTCTCCCTCTACGGTCACGTTGTTCGCCTTTTCCGAGAAGTCCAAGCCCACGAGATGCACCTACATCCAAAAGAAAGCAAATCAAATATGTATTACATTCCCCTTTCTCCATTCCATATTTTTTTTCCAGCGTCCTATGGGATACATTTAATAAAAGAATGACGATATGGACATGCATTTGGCGCAATGTAACACAACAATAAAGAAAAACTTCAATTTGGTCTGTACTTCAGATTTGCAACAAAAACAAGATAAAGTTGGAATATATATTCTGAACTTGCCACAAATGAAAAGTTTGAGGTCTCTAGTTTGTATCTGGGGCTCACTGTGCCAGTGCCAATGATTGTAATGTAAGGCGTTGATCTGGTACCACACCCTTTTCCAAAACCAGTCACTAGACACATCAGGTATTGCGTACTTTGAAATGGGCTGAACACGTTCTGGAGAGCGAAGGTATTTCCCTGGTAGAACAGTGCATCTCATTAGTATTATTATTTGGAATTGTGGATGAAAATGTAATCAGTCCATCCTATCACGTGTCTTTTAGTTGCTGTCCTATTTCCGATATGTCTAAATGCATCTATGCATGTATGTCAAATAAAAAAGATTCAACAAATCAGTGAAACAAATGATGTGTAACAAATGTGTGTTATTAGCAAATGTTGTGTACGAGTATTAAAGCACACCACATACAATAGCATGACAACACCGAATCACATATCTCTTTATCCAGAAATCCAATTGATTCATTATATCGCTATCTCTCCCTCGTCCTTTCTCAATATCTACATATCTATATATGTGTATATATATATATATATATATATATATATATATATATATATATATATATATATATATATATATATATATATAGATGCACACAAGTAACTTAAGTATGTTTCCGGGTCATTTGCTAATTATTTCAGTGTGTATATTTTAATGAGATATGCAAATTAGTTTGTCCGCCTGTAATCTGTAATTATGAATAACAGAAAAGCTATAGTCCTGATGACAGGTAGCTAAATATCGTTGTAAATCAATGCTGTTTTTTGCCCTGGATTACCACGTTGGACCAAGTGCTTTAGTCAGGCCATGCACACATCTTATTGGTGGAACTATGTTACAGCTGCACGAGGGCGTCACTTTTCCCTGACCATATGTGACAAGCATAGGTGTCACTTGTCGTGTCCATATATACTGGTTTTTTTTCTAAATTTTCCAAAATCTACGTTATTGAAGGTGATAATCGTTTTTTGCAAATTATGTCCCTTAACAAGACGCCCAATGTTCTCCAGTGGCAATTGAGCAGCTCAAATCTATTTTGCATCTGCTTTTCATATAGGCCGTATCTTGCAATCATATATCATGGTTGGAAGAACTATGCTGATGAATGTCTCGGCTATTGCATTGTCCTTTCTCATATATTGAAGTGTATGTGTGATACATCTGAAGCGAAGCATCCTGCTGCTATCTGCGTGACATCTCCCTACTTTGTGTTGGAGTATCTGTAATATCGTGACACACGCAAATGAACGCAGTACCTCACGTGACAGAATAAGTGTTCAGTGCGTATTGCGAGTTAATTCTTTTGGTTTTAAGATAACCACTTTGTTTCGTTGAGTTTATTTACGAATTTCTCAGCTTCTCTGAGCATGTGAATAAAGATGACAAAGCCACCATGAACCCTTATGTTGGTGAGCATGTATATGTATTAGTACTTGCGTTGTGCCTGTTTTATTTTCTAAAGACGTTCCCAAGGGCTGCTTTGAACAGTTAGTGTGAGATTGTATGGTCTGTTGCATTAGTATGTTGATTTTATGAAAGATCATGTTATTCTCTATTGATCAGCCCTCATTTGTGTATGCTATTAGTTGATTCTTTTTGTCTTCAATACACTGACTTCTCAGAGCATTTGCTGCTGCTTTTATTACAATGATGGCAGTGTTGTAATCCACAAACACAATTAAATGAAATTTGCAATTTCAAATTAAATATTCGAATTATATAGTATGTTCCTCAGTTCCTGATGAACATGTACCATTAATTTATATGTTGTTTAAATGTAAAGGATTTTTATTACACGATTACTTAAAAATATACACCACAATAGTATCCATATTTGTACATGTTTGTAATGAACATGCTTTTTGAAAAGTTTGATTCACTTTATTTATGTATTCTACTCTAGAGACATCTATTGTTGTAGATAGCTCTATAATTTTTGTGTCTTGTGAGAAGAATTCGGTTATATGTCTCTTTGAAATTAAATGCTATATGAATTATTTTACTAACACCACAGCAGTTCTACTAGAACTGCCCCCTTAAGTGCTTATTCACATCCAACATATCCTTCAATTTCCCGTTTTGGAATCGTCAAATATTCCGTAACAGGTGGCTTTTTTGTGTGAACTGGGGCCTGTGATGCGAGTTGTATTTCATTATTTGGAAATGGTTACTGCTATTTGGATGTGACTAATCTCAATCCTTAAAAATAAAGAAATATTAACTATTATTTATGTATACAATATCTGAAAGACAGGTTTGGCTTACCAGTTGTTTCTCCAGGGAATCATGCCTTCGTGCTATCTTTAACAAGGACACAAACAGAATCCACACGCTGATAATGAATGCCGGAATTAGAAGGCTGCATTTCTCAAGGGAAATTGTTTCAATCGCTAACCACTTCCTAGAACATGACAAGTTACATCTTCGTGAAGTGTATTTAACGATCTAATATATCCTTATAAGATAGCAGCTAAACAATATATTACAAGCTCACACTCAGGCACACAAATACACACCCATACACACACACACACGCACATATCATTTTAATACATCTGCTAAACACTATATTTCAAGCTCACACCAAGACATACACAATTACACACACACACACCCACACACACACGCACGCTCGAGCGCATACATATCATTACCATACATCAGCTAAACAATTTATTACAAGCTCACAACCAGACATACACAAACACGCAAACACATGCACCCACACACCCACACCCCCCCCCCCCCCCCCCCAGACACCCATACTTCATCTTCTTCTTCTTCTTCTGCGTACACAGTCAGACAGTAACCATTGTTTTTTTCGAAAAAAGCGGCGGTCATCCTGAGGCTCTCGCTACTGCCATAGAGCTTGTCTTGCAGTTCCACTGGTAATGGCCACATCTGCTCTCTCTGATCCTCGTATGTCGGGCAGTTCTGCAGCAGATGTTCAGTGGTCATTTTACCAGTACCGCACGGGCATTCGACGGTACTCCCTATCTTCAATTTGTTGAATAGGTGGTACCTCAGTCTGTTGTGGCCAGTGCGAAGTCTGAAGACAACGACCTGCTCTCTTCGGTTCAACTGGTAATAGGCATCGTTTTCGGTGTAACCAGTATGTTCGGTTTCCCATTTGGTCATGTATCTGGCTTTGATAAGCCGTTTTGACTCTTCGTACGTCATACTGGTATCTGTTTGTGGTAGTCTTGCACCTTCTTTTGCCAGTCTGTCTGCCTCCTCGTTGCCTTGGATGTTGCAGTGTGCCGGGACCCACTGTACCACTACCCTTTTTGGTGCGGACTGCTGGCACAGTTTGCAGAGTGCTGCTCTTAAGTCATTAAGCTCAGTGTTTGTCTGGCTTTTTAGCGCTGTGACTACGGCGAGAGCATCTGTCAGCACCACTATATGGCTCTCATTTTCACTGTGTGTCACCATTTCTTCCACTGCCGCCCTCAGTGCCTCTGTCTCTGCTCTGAAATTGCTTGTGTACTTACCAGTAGCGAATGACAGAGTTATTTTTCTGCCATTTGGTAGGTTCAGGAATGCTCCTGCCCCTCCGTTCGGTGTAGTGTTTGTTACAGAACCGTCGGTGTATGCATGGGTCCAGTCCACGCTTGGGTAGCTTTTCGTTATGGAGCTTAGGGTAGTGTCTCTCCTTTCTTTTTCAGTCTGGCAGTTTTTGTTTGCAATACCTGGTATATTTTCTACCACCTCTGGAAATATATCCTGCCTCCAAGTAGGTTTGCGTACAGTAGTGATGGATTTTCGTGTTGTTAGTGCGTTTATGGGATCTTCGTGCATCTTTGCTTTGGCTATTTCTGCAAAGTTTCTCCGCTTTAGTTTCCCATTTCCCAAATTGTTTAGTCTTTGGTACATTGGGTGGTCCGTCAGTCTTCGGAGTTTCTCTGACTGCAGCTGGGCTCTGCAGTCTCTTCTATCGGTGATGGATTGCAGTTTTGTAATCTTTTCAAGTTCTACAATTGGCGTTGACTTCATGCCACCTGTTATAATTCTCATGGCTTGGTTTTGAAGTTTGTTAACTTTATCGAAGTTCGCCTTCGCTGCTGCTGTCCATGCCGCAATGCCATGCTCGAGAACTGGTCTCACTCTTCCAGTGTACAGTTTCTTTAGTATGCCTTCGTCTGCTCCCCAGCTTGTGCCAGCAAGTTTCCTCATGATTGCCATTCTTTCTCTGGCTTTCATTCGGTTTCTCTCAATCTGACTTTTCCATGTCATGCGCCGATCAAATGTGACTCCCAGATAGGTTGGGTTGTCGTTTGGCTGCAGGATTTTGCCATTTAGACTTAATTTGGTACTTTGGGGTTTTAATGAAAGCGAGAATATTGATACACACCCATACATATACACACATTTGCACATACATATTATTATAAGACAACAGCTAAACAACATATTGCAAGCTCACACACAGACATACACAAGCAAATCCATACACCCACACAAACACACACACACAAACATAGACACGCACACACATGCACACACATATCATTATAAGACAGCAGCTAAACAGTATATTGCAAGCTCACTGTCAGACATACACAAACACACACAAACACACACAAACACACACACATACGCTCACACACATATACCATCATAAGCCAGCAGCTAAACAATGTTTTACCAGCTCACACCCAAACATACACCAACACACACACACACACACACACACATACACACACACATACTCACACACACACACACACGCACGCTCACACACGTATCATTATAAAACAGCAGCTAAACAATGGTTTACAAGCTCACACCCACACATACAGAAACACACACACACACACACATACACGCACGAGCCCACACCCACATATCTCTATCAAGTGCCTTGCCGGTTGGTATGGGTCATCATGGACCTCATTTTATTCTTATCACGTGTGTATGTAATACGTTTGGAAGTTGATCCCCTTCCATGACACGTCTTCAAACTTCAGTATTTCTTTGCCTTCATATATCCATTTTACCAGTATATGTGCTGCATCATTATATTAATATTTATATGCAGTCTATGGAACCACATTTTTGTTGTTTCCATAATATATATATATATATATATATATATATATATATATATATATATATAAATACAAACCTATAGCAAGATATAATCCGACCCGCATACCTTACCTCTGGACATAGAGCTGATAGCTTTCTCATCTCTGCCTCGGTGAGTTGAAAGTTAATCTTCTACTTAATAGTAACCTGTGACATGCCAGCTGAAACTTCTTCGCTTATGCGGGGCCAGTTGAATAAGATGTCAAAATGATCATCCGAACACTTCAAGATATGAGCCTTTGTGGTCGTATTGTCAGCACTAAGACAAGAAGATAAGTAATGGGACCGATGTTCGTTGACAACTTTCACGACAGAATACAACCATCTAGTGTTATTGGTATCACCATAGCCTTGAATTCCTAATAATTTGTCAGGACGCCAGGCATTCTACAACTCTTTCTTGTCGATGATGTTTCGCATTAGGACAGTCCGAACTGGCTATGCTTTTCATTCAGCAAGATTTTGCTAGCTGAAACGTTTTCGTCGAAAAAATCATTTCTGTTACGAGTCAGATGACTCAAGCACTAATTTGCAAAGAAGTGAATTTCATTCCTCACAGATGGCCATCTCTCTTCCACCGTTCACTTAGTGTAGGTCGGAGATGTTTAGCATACCCATGAGCTCCGCATAACTGTTGGGCGTGTAAACAATACACTTGGTGTGCATCCATCACTCTTCGCCAAACTAGGCCTTAGTCGCATGTACGTCCTACCCAGAACCTTCGGTATATATGTATTTAGTGACATGTACGTCCCATCCAGCACTATTCGCCATGCATGGCTCTAGTCGCATGCATGTCTCGTTCAGCGCTCTTCGCCACACATGTCCTTAGTCGCATGTACGTGTCACCCAGCACTTTTATCCCCATACAAACTTAGTCGCTTGTACGTCTTGTCCAGCACTCTTAGTCACACATTATCTTAGTCGCATGTACGTATCGACCAGCAATCTTCGCCAAACATGGATTTAGTCGCATCTACGTCTCGCCCACCACTCTTCGCCACACATGGCCTTAGTCTCATGTACGTCTCGTCTATGCCGAGTGATAACATAATCGATGCGATTCATCTGTTTTTCGACGGTGCATCCATGTTGTTTTTCTTGAGTGGGCAGGTGAATATTGGTATTAGTAATTGAGGTCATGAAGGACACATAGGATCGGCAGTTGTTTGCCATTATTTTGCGATTTTCTTATATTGTATACGGGTTCATCCACCCCACCCCACTTTCTCTTTCCACCTCAAGTTTGGTTTCTCTTAAGTGATAGTTAGTGTTCTTTCTATTTGTGCCGTTGCGCGTTGTGGGTAGTGTAGGTCGTATGTCCTGCGCCAAGTGCGTGTTGTCGAGCAATGTTAGCCCGTGTCACTGCACATTACTTATAATGTCATCCATGCACTTGCCATGCAGCTGCCCATTTGCAATATAGCCGGATCTACCAGAACTTTAAGCCATCAGTGGAAGTTGATGAAAGTGCCTTCTCATGAGATGACCAAACCAACTTATTTTCTGCCCGGAAATGAATTCGGCAAAAGACGTAGTGCTGACCATACTGCGAATGTCGTGATTCCGCATTATGTCTTTCCTAGTAACTCCGATGACCTTCCTTAAAAAAACTTCATTTCACACGACGACATTCTTCTCTCACGCGCCCTGGACAGAGGCAATGTTTGCACATGTAGCACATAGTCGGCATACATATAATATATGCATTGTTTATCATATGTTGCTTTGCATCCACACTAATGCTCGCGTGTCTAATCAGTAGTGACAGCTGATTAATTACCACATATTCTGTCTGTTTCCTTGTCGATTCACCATCTGACGGCTTATACTGCCCACATACTTTAACTTAGGGACATGTTCACGAGCAATACCATTTACACTTATTTTGAGTGACCCAGACATTCTACTGATCATCATAGTCTCTTGAGTGATATACACTGGATTTGATTCAAGCTTTACACATACACCCTGGGAACATACTGATGTGTATGATGGCTTGCTGCGTGATATTGACATTTGCTAAGTATTTCGTCATCTAAAAGCAATCCAAGAATAATGCGATTGTCATTATTTGTATGTGACATTTGTGTAGTTTTGACGACTTGTCATCTTCAAACGATGTTTATTGCAATTCAAAATGGTTGATTCTCTTCAACATAAACAAAGGACAGGTATACATAAGTTGCCGCACTTTGGAATCTAACAACACATAAACAGATCAACGATTTTGCTGAGCACAAGACTAAAAGAGCCTGAATTGATAATAGGGGTAGTTTTTACATGGAGCTGTATTGTAAACGTATTGGGAGTTTATAAAATAAATAAGAAAACAAAACACAACAAATAAAGATCATTATCTATACAGGCATGTTTTCAACCTCTGGCATGCAAACATTTACATAAGTTGCATTCCAGATCAACCTCTGATACACCTGAATCGTAACCGCTAAATAAATCTCGTGGCTGAGCAACTGCTGACTCACCATAATGTTAACAACTACAAAAACGCATTTCCTGGTTAACTTCCGAGATACCATAATTGTTACTACAGATATACAGAAACACGTTTTTTCTGGCCAACTTCTAGCACACCAGAATGGTAGCGACTGCAAAAAAACATTTCCAGGTCAACTCTTACATATATTAACATTGGCTTATGTAACCGCATTTGATCACACCCGTCTTAAAATTGAAGTACGGGAAGGCCATACACATTTAGATAGTAACTTGACATCTACGTATCACCAAACGATAGAACTGAATAAGTATTCTAGATATGTATTCAGACCGGAAATATGCATGATTCTAATAAACAATGTTTAGTAGATTCTTCAAATAATGCATTTATTCCTTTTAAAACAATATGTAGATTTCCTAAAGATACACTTGTATACGCATTTTATATATTCTTATGAAAATATGTGACTTATAACATCATGTATATAATTAACAATGCAATAATTACATTTGACATTCCAAAATAAGAATGTACGTAACATGTATCCTGGTGTATTCTGGTGTCAAAAATGGTTTAAAAAAAGGATTAATAAACGTCAAAACATAACGGAACATCTCAGAGGATTATTAATGACGGTAAATCCATTTAACATTGAGCGAACGAACAGCTTTCTGAAGAATACAATAACGACTATTAAAATGTGAACCTGTTAACTTTAAAAATACTGGTATCCAACATCTTAACATCAGTAGAAAATGTATGGCCTTTGTCACAGCGACACGTGATCATTGAAGGATCGTCTCCTGTGCAATAGCTGACCTATTAACAAATAAACATGTTATACGATGCATGTGCAGCAAGTTTAAGAAATAATGTTTAAAAACATACTATACAATTAGTGTGTACAGTCAACCAAATTAGTAGCAAATTAGAAAATTATGTTAATTTTAGGCGTCAAAGGCAAAGAGATGACTGTGTTTTTTGTATATAAGACACACTAGATAATATACACATACCGGATGAAGGCGCTGAGCAGCGCATGAGCTGCAGCGGTCAGCGGTCAGCGACTATAGCCGACTGCAAGTATCAGGGCCAGCAAACCAGAGCTGCAAAGACGCTCTACACCTCCACGCGGTGATCCTGGATAACAGGCTGAAACAGAGCAGACTGGCTAAGGAGAAGGGATCGGAGAAGAATGCTATACCGGTATTCAACAAATGATTGCTGAAGTCGGATGTGTTGGACCGAAAGGTGCAAACATCGCAGTCAATATGTAAACTATGATACAACGCATTGCGTTCTCTGGACTACATTATGCTACGTAGGCCCATGTCCGGGTTTAGTAACGGGAGATTGAGAACTAACGGTAGCAAGGCAGTCCATATAAATATACGTCATGATAACATACATTATGAACCTGTGCAAGGCAACAATTAACTAGTGTATGTTCGTTTTATAAAAAACATCGTTATCATAAAAACTTGATGCACCGACCATGTCACAATCACCCTTTACACCCGAGACTTGATCTGCATAACGTTGATAATGGTGTTCCCAATGGAGCGAAACTAACTAATTGAACACATGGAAAAGGTTGAAATAATATAATATATTGCGCATGTTAGCTTTCTAAAAGTGAGAATGATGTAATAACATAGAAAATAACATGGATTTAGTAAACGTGAGTACAACAAAGCGATTGTTTATGTTATAGCTATTTATGGATATCATTTGTTCACAATCCAGACAGGCTAGTCATTTGATAAGATCAAACTAAAACTGACAATGATGATTATGTTGTTGATGATGATGATGATGGTAATGATGATGATGATGATAATTATATAATCTATTTAAGTGTAAGTTGGCAGTTCGTGACAGCTGAATGCCTCCCGAACAAAAGCACACGTCATTCACTATTATGTAGTGATGGGTAGAGTGTGTTGAGTATGGTGGGGTGTGGTGATAATAGCAGCTTGAGCGTAAAGTCAGGAAGTGTTCGACTGACTCATCGTGGTCATGGCAGAATCTGCAGCTTGGTTAACGTAGTGGGTTTAATATATTCATATGTTTGTTGACAGGGGCATGGCTTGTACTAAGCTTGAAGATCAAACCCTGGTCTCTTCGTTTCAGTTTCTTGGCTGGGACCTGGTTATAGGTTATTGCTTGATTTTTTTTAATATACTCAACCTGTCAAGGATGTGGCCCAATGATCTAGCCACTCATGTCTATAGTTATTTGTCAGATTTTGCTTTGCAGGTCTGTAGTGTGATGCTAGGTATTTTTGTTGTAGCATTGACTCACTTCTGGCCAGCTCATCAGCCTTCTCATTTTCTTTGACTCCGACATTGCCAGGTATCCACTGTAGCACTACTTCCGCTCCATACAAAAAGTGGACAAATGGTCAATTAAAATGTAGATGTTATTAACATTTGGAGACTTTCTGTTTTCCAAGGCTTGGAGCGCAGACTGAGTCTGAGAAAAGAACAATGTCATCAGGCGGTATAGTGCAGCGTTAAAAATTTGTTATTATTCGGCACAAAGCTTTTTCTGAAGTTATTTTGTCTGCTTCGCAATTGAAAAAGGTCTCTCCAATATGGTCGCAGATGCAGTGGTGGTCTTCTTGGTGCAGGTTATAGTATTTAAGTAAAGCGTCATATCCAGCGTTTGTGGTAACCCCGGTGGCAGATCCATATGTGTATACTTGGAAGTTTTGTGGATTTAAGTATATAGTTTCCAAAGCGATAGTTTTCAGCAAAGATGGTAGGATGTTCCTGTCAACTGAGGTGTCAGAAAGTACAGTTCTTACTGTGTGGGTAGTCGACTGCCAGCATGGTGGTTCATCATTGATGCCCGTCAAAAGCCTTCTACTCTCTAGTAGGTGGTGCATATCGACATTGTCTTGCGTCTTTTTTAGGAAAGATGCATTTTTGTATGTTATGCATTTGGTGCCAATGTCCTACAATGTCCGTGTACACCTCCGTAGTGTCTATTCTTAAGTATCTTTCACGCATGTCCACGATATGGCGTTCGTGTTTATGTTTAGAGGTTCGCTGCTAGAGTTAATTAAACATGCATGTGTCGGCATTGTTTTCATTGCATCAATTGCAATTATAGACCGCAGAAAGTGATGTTGTACTGTTCAGCTTGTGTATGACGCTTTTTCTTGCAATGACTTGGAGGGAAAGTGAATAGTCAATCACTTAAAAGTAGCAAACTTCAAAGCCAAGCCATGAGGGTTAAAACATGAGGTCTGAAGTCAACGACAATTGTAGAACTTAAAAAGATTACAAATCTGCAATCCATGAAACACAGAAGAGACTTTAGAGCCCAGCAGCAAGCACACACACTTAGTAGACTGACAGACCATCCAAGGCAACATAGACTAAATATATTTGGAAAAGGGAAACTGAAGCGGATAAACTTTGCAGAAATAGGCAACGCACTGATGAGCGAAAACCCTATGAACACCAAAACAACACCAAAGATCATCCCTACTGCAAACCCACATGGAAGCAGCATATCATTCCGGAGGTGGTAGAAAATATACCAGATATTGGAAACAGGAAAAGACAGACTGAAAAAGAAAGGAGAGACATAACCATGAGGTACATAGCGGAAAAAAACCCAAGCATGGACTGGACATATGTATAAACCGACGGTTCTGTAACAAACACAACGCATATTGGAGAGGAATGGGTATTCATGAGCCTAACAAATGGTATAAAAACAACACTGTAAGTGGTAACTGGAAAATTCTCAAGCAATTTCAGAGCTGAGGCAGAGGCACTGAAGGCTGCAGTAAAAGCAATGTTGATAGGCGAAATCAATGAACGCCATATATTCCTATTTACAGATGCCCTGACCGTGGTTACATCAATTACATGCCAGACAAATTCTGAACTTAATGATTTAAGAGCAGTACTCTGTTACCTATGCCAGCAGTCTGCACCAAAATGAGTAGTGGTACAGTGGGTTCCATCCCACTGTAACATCCAAGGCAACGAGGAGGCAGACAGACTGGCAAAAGAAAGTGCAAGACTACCACAACCAGATTATATTGTGAGCTAAGAACAGTCAACAAAGTTTTTTAGGACCAAATACATGGCCAAATGGGAATTAGAACATACTGGCTACACAACAAATGGTGCCTACTACCAGCTGAACAGAAGAGAGCAGGTCGTTGTCTTCAGACTCCGCATAGGCCACAGCAGACTGATGTACCATCTATTCTTCTTCTTCTTCTTCATCGTACGCAGTCAGACAGTAACCATTATATTTTTAGAAAAAGGCAGCGGTCATTCTGAGGCTGTCGACACTGCCATAGAGCTTGTCTAGTGTTGTCACTGGTTATGGCCACATCTCCTCTCTCTGATCCTCGTATGTCGGGCAGTTTTGCAGCAAATGCTCATGGGACATTTTCCCGGTACCACACGGGCATTCGTCAGTGCCACCTATCTTCGATTTGTTGAATAGGTGTACCATCTATTTAATAAACTAAATATAGGTGGCACTGACGAATGCATCTGTGGTACAACGAAAATGACTGCTGAATATATGCTGCAAAATTGCCCGGCATACGATGACCAGAGAAAGCACATGTAGCCATCACCAAAGGCAACACTAGGCACGCTCTATGGCAGTGTCGACAGCCTCATGATGACAGCTGCTTTCTTCGAACACATTGAAGTTGACATCTGACAGCGTACGAAGAAGAAAACAAATAATAGCCAATCATTGAGTGGACATATCCATTGTATAACTGACCTAATCAATCTTAATTTGCCTCCTCCCATCCACAAATAGAGAGGTGTATGATGAGTCTGTCCTGTAGCTGCTTTTTTAATCAGCTTGTCTATATGGGATTCCATAATGATTCTACGGTAAAGCTCGACTCCGAATTATCTCAGGGTTTTTTCATGTTAATTTCACTCTGTTCATTTTGACATCGATATTTCTCTTTTTAATCCTTTTATTTAAGCTTAAAAGGCTGAAAACAGTTTTATCCTCATTAATTTAAAGCTTCCAAAACTGGCATTATGGAGAGATTGTTGTCATATTTTTGGTGATCGGTTTCATTTGTTTTCCTTTTGACCAAATGACCAGGTTAACCCGTAAAGAGTGTTTGCAAGTAATGACATATGGTAAGTCGTTTATGTGCAAAATGAATAATGTACAACTTAGCGCAGATCCCTGGGGCAGTCCTTTTTGAAAGAGCCTTTCTTTGGATGTTGATTAGCTGAATATTGTTTAGGTTTATTCTGTTATTTAAGATACATTTTAGCCAGCTGTACATTCACCATGACATTCCCATTTCTTTTCATCTTGAAGAGTAGACCAGTTCTCCAAACTAGATCGCAGGCGTATCTGAGGTCAATGAATGTTGCCAGCGCATTGTTTTTCTAATTTAATGCATAACCTACCTCTTGGGTGAATATTATCAGCGTGTCCAATATATGTTTCTTTCTTCTGAAGCCTGAATGGTTTGTCTTAAGAATCTTGAAGATTCCTCACTACCAATATAACCTTTCGTTTATTATGCTTTCAGCGACTTTCTCTAGGTTTGAAGTCAGTGAGATCGGATGATAACTTGTTATTCGGTTTGATGGTTTGTCTTGCTTTATGACTGTGGAGATGTTTGCACTTCTCCAGTCGGTTTGTAGCTTACCTGCTCTTCATGTTTTGTTAAGGAAGTCAAAGATGCTATGGAGCTCATATTTTTTGAAAAATATAAGAGCTTCTCGTTAGTGAGACGGTCAGGTCTAGCGTCTTGTCTCGTTCTTTACTTTTTGTTCTCTATCATTTATTCCAATAGATGACGAGGAGAGGCTGACCATCGGACATTACACCTATGTCGCTCTGTGACGATGTTCCAGGTGGCGGGAGGTGCTACACATAGCATCACTGCAGATAGGCTGGTAAAACTGACGGAAGTCTGCTGAAATAGCAGACCCGGATGCATTTGATATCTGTCTGGCAGGACGTGACGATTCTAGGACACCGACACACTGAACTGTCTCCATACTGGGATATTCGAAATATGCTTTCATAACACTCTTTGTCAATCATAATAATCTAAGACAGCAGACTTTAAACGAGATCATACGTCTCCCAGGTTATCAAGGCCCACGATCTTCCTCGACACATGGGAATATCAGTGACAATTATGCTACCAGGACCCCAAGTAATATACACTCACTACGCATCCTCCGGCTCAACATATCAGGAATTATACATACACAGCTAGAGCTGACTAAGCTCCTGATGTATCTTGAAATTCACGTGGCTGCCAAAGGACACCCTCTCCAACATCACATGCTTTACACTGTACCAATGAAGGTGCATAACATGTCAGGGATTGGTGAGACTTATCCGGAATGACATCCATGCAGAGGTTTCGCTGTTGAAACCAATGACGTAGCTGGCCTACATGAAGTGATAGTCTGTATAAAAGGAAGACAACTAAAAAAAAGTAACATATAAAAAACCACCAAGAGCACACCTCACACTGCAGTTTCCCCATACCACTGATTCATAAAAACCAAATCAATGCTGGCGACATGAATGGTCATTCCCCACATTGGGGCTAAACAGTTAGGAACGCAGCAGGAACAGCCACAGAGCAATTCACTAACACTACCACACTCAACCTGGTGCAGAACGCCAATAGTCCACCAATACTGTTTCACCGAGCCATTTGAATAAAAGTAGACCTGACATCACCCCTGTAACAGCCGACATGCACCCGTAAAGCTTAAATAGACTTATCGACCACATCAGGCAGTGACCACATACCGATATTTTTTGCGGTCACCAACGCCAGGGAGAAAGTAAGAAACCTAATAAAATCCCTCCCTTGTAATTTAAAAACATGCAGAATGGAAGTTTGTTTCATGAGATAAGAACGGCAACGTTTCATGAACATCGACATGACGCGGGATATAGACGAGACCTTTAGTAAAACCACCACTGCATTGCTTCAATCGGCAAAGGAAGCCTTTAGAGTACATGGTTCGATTCAGCTGGCAATTAGAGAAAGAAAGCAAAGCGGCAAGTTTAGAAACATCATACTCTTGCAAATAAAACCAATTACAACAGACCCGCTGCAAAAGTAACATTGCTGATCAGACAAGCAAAAAGAGTAGCATGGGCTAAGCAATCTGGAGAATTGGACTTGCGGACAGATGGAAAGATAGCATGGCGCCTTAGATTCAACTTTTCCTTAGTTAAAAGAAAGAAAGATCACAAACCATTTGGAACAGAGACATGATTAATAACGGAAAATTCTCACAAAGCAGAAGTCAGTAATAGGTACTTTGCTAATGTTAACAAAAAACAAAAACTGAAAAATCTGGACAACGCTATCAAAACACTCACCAAAATGATGGAAAAACAACCTACAGATAACTGTGATATTTTTGACAAAAAAATGTTACACTTCCAGAACTTAAGATGGTCCTAAAAAAACTTACAATGGTAGCAATAAGTAACTGTTCATGCAAGATATCATTTAAAATGGCATACGTTCAATAAAGAAACCAACATTGTCACGCAATTAATAAAACTATATATTTATAATTCATTACCCTACCGAACATCCAGTAGGTACCATCGTGGTGTGTTCTCCTTGAAGGCATTTGACTTGCAAACAGCTTACATATATTGTTTCGTTTCCAATGCTTACAATGTCAGAGTGTACAGGCTTCACATACTGTGTTTTATATGGCTGATATTCTTTCAGTTTCATTATAATGTAGTACTGTACGTCACGTGGCATTTCATGTCGTTGGCGCTTTGAAATATAATAAAACTTAGTTTAACAAGAAGTACACATTGTTATTGCATAGCTAGATTATGTAGTAAAAACGCTAACTATAACCATGTGTCGCATAGTCAACTGTAATGTAAATACATGCAAACAGTTATCTAAAACTATTTATTTACGAGGATGCTTTACACGAAAATATTAAGTTATGATTATTCAAAAAGTGTTAAGGAAAATTGGCACAAGACAGAATACATTTTTGACATAGCCTTAGTAATAAATGATACACTTTCCGAATCATCGAGTTTTTGTATACATTAATATACAAGTCAGTCGACTGAGTATAAAGCCATTTATTTACCAAGCTGCTGTTTTACATGTTAGTCAGCTATCATGACACATACACTGCAATACTGGCAGTGGCATGGGTAATGTGATGTGTTGAACCGTCACTGGTTTCATGAACTGCGTCTAGTTGATTGATAGTACATCTGAGATCTTTCATCACGGTGCATTCAACTGTTTCAATCTAGGCTGGTGCCTTTACTCGGTACGACAGAAACGGCATAATAAAGTTTGAAACAGAACGTCGTTTTGAAACTTCATACTACACTCGCATATTCGTATACTACACTCGTATACTCGTATACTACACTCGCATATGCGTATAGTACACTCGTAAACTACACTCGCATATGCGTATACTACACTCGTATACTCGAGGAAGTGACATGCATGCATCACAAAACGGAATGTTCCTTTGCCAAAACGAAATCCATTGGTTTCACCTTTTAAAGAAAAAAAATCACACACTTACACGGCTTCTCGTGTGTGCATGCCACTACTAGGACGATCATATTTAAACAGCTGTTCCAAAAACGTTAGTTTCTGTGCACTTGAAAAGCATATTTGAGGTCCATATCAACGATTGACAATTTACATGGCAATAACCAAATGTTCTGAATGTGTCAGCAATGTTCAAAGTGCAATTACAAAATTATTCTTCAACGTATTGCATATTATCAATGCACACGACGTGTTTAAATTATTCTATATTTCGTATATATGTGACATCGCATATATTCGTCTTTTTCTTTCCAAATAGAAGTGTCAAACAAATATACATATGGTTATATACCCCGTTATAATGAAAACAATTCGAGACCAACGTTACGACCAAAAGGCTTTCACCAATGACAGCAGGCATCACAGACATATGAGCTAGCCGATCACATATCAAGAGACACATACATCATTAATTTATGAACAAACAAATAAGTAAAAACATAACTTAGCTATATATCACAGACAATGTAACCCATTTTCCACGCATGTGGTTTAACAGGCTGCAGAAGACAATTGGACTAGCGGAACTGACAATGGATGGGAATGCGTACGAAGAAGAACGTCGCATACGCCTATAGCGGCAAACACGGGAATAGTCAAATGTTTTTATTGGTAGACGTGCAGATTAAGGCAGGGAGGAGAAGGTCCTGACTGGGGAAAGGTGATGTTTAATACTGATGACGTCAGTCTGGGGGCTGAGCATGCGTGGCATAAGGTGATGTCAAATGGTAATCGATGACGATAGTCAATGGTGCAATAGACGATGCTTTTAACACTGAAATCAGCTGTGCTACTGTAGTCAGCATTACTGAAGTGGCTGCTATGTCATTTATATCATTTAGTGGTTTGTTATAGCGTGCGCACGCTGTTCTAAAACAATCTCTAAAACGGTAAAATCTCTGTGCGCATGTTAAAAATATTAATATATGAATGTTTCCACATGGTATATATATATATATATATATATATATATATATATATATATATATATATATATATATATATATATATATATGTATATGTATATGCTTGCAGTTGCTACCGAATTCCTACATTGAGGATCCCCTTGTAACATTGCAACTTGCCACGCGTGTCATAGAGTTGACTAAGGACAATTGAAAATAGCATCTGCTAGCGCATATCATAGATACTGACATTACTCTCAGAAGTCGACAATCTGCATTCACACGCCTTAGACATGCACTTTTACATGAACCCTTGAAATGAGCCTTTGGCATGAGCCTTTGATATGAGTCTTTGACATGAGCCTTTTATATGAGCCGTTGATATGAGTCTTTGGCATGAGCCTTTGATATGAGTCTTTGAGTTGATCCTTTGAGATAAGCCTTTGCCATGAGCTTAGACATGAGTTATTGATACGTGCTTTGACATCAGCCTTTGACCTGAGCCTTTGACATAAGCCTTCGGCATGAGCCTTTGACATTATCCTTGAGATTAGCCTTTGACATGAGCATTTGACATGATACTGTGATATGAGCCATTGAAATGATCCTTTGAGATGAGCCTTTGTCATGAGCCTTTGATATGAGCCTCTGAGATGACCTTTGACATGAGCCTTTTACATGAGCTTTGACATGAGTTATTGACATGTGTTTTGACATGATACTTTGACATGAGCGTTTGACATGAGCCTTTCGCATGAGCCTTTGACCTGAGCCTTTGGCATGACCATTTTAAATGAGCCTTTACATGAGCCTTTGACATGATCCTTTGCCGTGAGCCTTGTTTGCACTGGTAGCACATAGTCAAAATACATATATTGTTTATAAGCTGCTGCTTTGTTACCAAATAAATTAATGTGTGAAAAATCAGCTGATAGTGCACAACCGTTGTTGGTTGGCACACAGTCTCAATTTACTCAAATTGAATCCAATTCTAGAACTGGAAAAGATTACAAATCTGCAATCCATGACCGACAGAAGAGACTGCAAAGCCAAGCAGCAAGCAGAAAAATTCAGAAGACTGACATACCATCCAATGCATAATAGACTCAATAATTTTGGAAAAGGTTGACGTCTGACAGCGTACGAAGAAGAACATTAGATGTCACGCTCATGTTTCCGGGAACAACCCACTATTCATTATAATATGTAGGAGTGCAATACCCGCCAGGGACATATCAGAAAAGCTCCCCAGACTGATATGTCTAAAATACCTCTTGTATCTCCTTTGATTTGGCCCTTTAGACGTCAACCGAAACATAATGGCAGCTAATCACTAGATAATTATGCCCTTATCCCGTCTCGAGTCAGTGTTGTTCCGGCAACACTTGTTACTCCAACAAGTCCGTCCTCTCTGGAGTTCATTCCACTATACAAGCTATTCTGTCACTCATTTTGATTGTGACAGCTTGTCTCCAAGTCCCTATGCTGCTCAAATGTCGATGCCCACTGTTTGCATATATGGAACATCAAATAAGCTTATCCAATACCCTTACCGAATACTTAAAAAAACTACAGGATTGGCGATGCTTAAGCTATATCTCCTGCTCCTCTCTTCAAATTGCATAGACAATGGCTCAAATGTTTGACTAAAAACTATATGTAACGCCGTCAGTGAAGAAGGAGAATGCCTTGCCATGGTTTATCTCTACTTAACATGTCCTCGCTATTACGGAAATATGATGTTATTGTCTCACCTTTTACACGTTATTTCCCATTCTATGTTACACAAAGAATACTTTTTTCCACACACATATGATGTACATGACAATGTCTTCCATACACATATGACGTACGTGGCGTTGTCTTGACACATACATCTAGTACAATGTTTTGGAATTCGTCTATCTCCAATAATGTCCGATCTTCGACCCGATATTCTTCTTCAAAGACGTTGCATATATGACATACCAGTGATACCTGTCTGATGTGTTTGGTTTCTTTCGTTGTTTTTCCAGATGTGAGCAGTTCTACGACTCTAACTTTTATTCAGCTTATTGGTATGTGCATGATTACTATAAATTACTTTACATGAATGCATTAATAGTAGTTTCCATTTTTCTTTCTTTTGCGGTCAATATTGGGTATGATTTCTTATGTTCTCAGTGCATATATTCCCAGCGCTATGTTAACACGTATTTACATTCTTTTGATTGCCTCATCAAGTTACCCAATAAAGTATGGTGTTTCCAGCGTATCATTATTGTGCTCTTCTGATATGGGGCTTTAGTCATTTATCGTTGGTTTTCCTTTTAAGCAATACTTGGCAAACAATATGATTGGCAGTGATCATTATTCATTAGCTCTTTCCGTCTTTTCAGACAACAGTTAATCTGCTTTAAAAAGGTATACAACTACAGTCCATGAAGGTAACGAATGCGACATGTAAGACCAATGCGGGTAGAGAAGCATCTTCCACATTTTGTACAAGAACAATCACGACCGCTTGCGGCAACTCATGGGATGGCGTTTCTTCTCAAACTCTGAGTCTTAGCCTATCAGCAATCAGTATTTCCTGTGTCTGTATTCTATGTTTAATCATGCCCCATCATGTAACACTATCTATGGCGTCCTGTTCCGATTATTCCAAATCGATGTATGCGTCATTCATATATTCCGCTTGCATACATCCTTGTACCGAAGTAGTGGCCTGCCCCGAGACTTTTTCCCCAACTGTAATTCCCCATAAAGAAGATATTTGGGTATTCTGCCATCCTTCATCCTCCGAACGTGTCACAGCCAGCGGAGCCTTCGATGACTAAGCATGGTAAAAATTGTGACAGTGCCAGTTCTCTCCAACACCTCTGAGTTGTCCATCTTGCCACCCAACGCCCATGATTCTGCACAGGCACTTCATGTGATATCTATTTAGCCACCGCTCCTAGTGCATGTAGGTAGACCATGTCTCACTGCCGTAAAGAAGAGTGCAGATTACACATGTCTGGTAAACAAGTGTATTTGTTTCAACAGTGAATTTCTTGTTCTCCCAGACCCTTTTTGTTAATCTGCTCATTGTTCCTGTCTTTCCTATACTGATATTGATCTCTTTCTTCGAGAGACAGTTTATTATTGACTGAAGATCCCAAGTACGTAAAGTGATCTACTACATCGATAACTTCATCATCAATTGAGATTACTGATGGTTTAGGGTTCTGTAACCCTGGACCAAAACTTGTGTTTTCGTTTAGCTGATTGTTAATCCGAACTCACAGTAGGCATCCGAAAATGCAGATAGTACGCTTTGCAGTTCATCCTCTAAATCAGTCATGAATGCGGGCGGCATCATCCGCAAGGAGCAGTTCTTTCATCAACACCCTGTTTATTTTGGTCTTGACTTTCAGCATTTTAGAATGTAAAAGGCCACCTTCAGGTGCGGCCTAGCATGCTTGGGATTGTCAATAGTATGTCCCTGATTGGATCTTTTTCAAATTCTACTGTCTGGTTTTCTTTGCGTCATCCTGCAAAAATGTTATCGTGGTGGAATTCTCTTTTCAATCTGCCGTTATTTGAAGATATTTACAATTGCGGGTCATGTATCCGCTGCAAATCAATGCGATCTGAACATATTCCATGTACTTCCCAATCAAATGTTGTCTCTTTATATCCCCATGCATTGTGTTGCCAATTGAAATATCCCAGTACTACCCTGGTGCATTCAGATACCATATACATTTGTTTCGTGATCAGAGAGTACATTAATTTGTTTCTGAGATCAATTTCTTATTAGAAATGTGCATATTGCGAATTCTGATCAAGTAGTATTCTTTATCGTGTGACAGAAAATTCATCCGTCCATTAACTCCGATCTACCCTAGAACAAAGCGAGAACGCTTAATTCTTCAAAGGAACCTGAAATAATCTACTAGAACATCAGGAATCCCAGAGGTGACAGGAATATATAATCGAGAACAAGATCCATTTAGATAGAAAGCCTGTGTTTTCGACAATAATATACTAGTTACTACCAATGTTTAAGAGCCTGGACACATTTCAGAAGGTGAAACGATCAGTGTTATTTACAGGAGATCGTAACTGTAGAGGAAGCCTAGAATTCATAGACAGCATCTCATTAACCATTCTCGTGTAGTTTTCTCCTCTAATAGTATTGATACAGTGACTTGCCACGAGATGGAAGGTGTCCCAAACTGTTTACGCGTCTCCCTCAATCAGCTTCTCTAACATCTAGTCTTTGAAGAATTCATCGACCTGGGGACCGACACAAAATTCCTCTTTAATATAATATTGGCTTAGGCGAGGGACTGTTTATTTTGGTTAGTATGTTGTCCAATCTGTACCACAATGCCCAATTGGAGGTGTTGTGTAGTAGAGCTGTAAAAAGTGACTGTTGGAGTGCCGCCAACACATTACTCTGTCTGTGAAGATCCCTGGAAAAGTGAGCACATGTTGCACTGTCTCATGTGCATAGGAGGTTGTGAGCTCAGGCAGTTATATCCGTGTGCAGAGTATATTATGTTTAAATATTAAATTCCGATGTGTTCTGTCCTAATTATTTTATGTTACCTGCGTGCAATTGGGTATTGTCATTTTTTGTTTGCGCGTGTCATTTTTCTTTCTACGGCGCTCCCTGTTGCCGCCTTTTTCTAAAGGTTTAACAATTTCTTTCGAAATTGTTTTAATGCAATTGCTTTGCTGTCTGCATGTTGACTAGCGGGTTTATTTGTCCCGTGCGTGATCCTAGTATTACTAGTGTGTCTACTTTTTTCAAAATGCATGCCAAATGCACTAGAGGATCACTTTGATAATATACGCTGTTTGTATCTTATCAATCCTCCCTACCTTCATTGTAATTCCTGTGTTGCTAGTGTGGTTATGTTTCTAATGATTGCAACATTATTATTGAGTCAGTGAAGATAACACCATTTTATGTGTTTTGCTTTTCATGTTTGAACTTCTTGACTTTTTACCTGTATGGTGGTGTATGCTGTTGTTATTTCTCCTTTGTGATTATTTGAGTATTTTCTATGTGAATTAAAACGGTCAAATGTTTCGCCCTGGGTACTTCATAAGTGCTCTAAATCCGGTGTTGATAGTTACCTTAAAACCGTAGTCATCTTTATATGTATGCGTCATTGTGGTAGATTTGCTGGCTACTGTTTTCAATGTGGCTTTCTTTAGTATTGTTTGCTTGGTTTCACCTGTCATTACCCATTATAAAAAGTTGAGTTATTATTACATGTGTTTATCATTATTGTTTGTGTGGAAGAGATCGGGTGTGTGTGGGTTATATTCCTCTTCTGTGGGGACTGATGTTCTGTGAAGGATAGTTCTGCGTATAATGGATACTTATATGTTTGCAGTTTTTAACAAGCTGTCTATTTGGTTGATCTGGTCTAGTTCTTCTGCCTCGGTATGTAGATTAACGTACTTCACGTTTGCGCTCTAAGTCCATGGGTTATATTTTGTTATCAATTACGTATTTTGGCCTGTGAACTGGTTCTTTTGTTTCGCCATATGAACCTAAGACACATTGTTTTTGGATGTGATCACATTTTATTTTGAGCTGTTTTATTCACTGTGAATCGCGTTACATGGTGTAATCCGTAGCTGATTGGACATAACCCATGTATATTTGTCTTTGATTTGATTGTTCTCAGGTGGTTTACCTAATGCAGATGTCTGATGGAGGTGTATTTCGTTTTATGCACATACATGTTAAGCAGTACGTGGCTGTCAAGCTAGACTCCAAAGTACAACGAACCTTCACTACTAGTCATTACATGTTTATCGTGTTTGTGTCAGTCCGGTTTCTTGATTATCGATTCTAATAATCAACAACATCAGAGAAAAATCCCACAAGTGACCCGTTCTCCGTCCAAGCAGCCAACAACGCGTATACATACTCATAGCCCTAGTTAGGTTCTAATTTCATATTCTTCGAGCCATTCCAGACAAAACACCATTTCTTCCCTCTACCATAGTCACTTTAAACGTGTCATTCTCTGGACATATGCATATTCGTGACTCTCTGTCTCTTCATCATTCTGAAGAGTGTTCATGACTGTCCTTATCAACTTAACCCTGTCTTTCGTCATCACTACGTCGTTCACGACATCTCGTCCCGCCACTGCATCATCTCTTACCCCAGACGTCTGCATGTTACGGGTAGTAAATACACGTTGTACCTTGTACACCATAGTTGCACATGAGAGAGTCCCACTCCTTTTGTGAATGCATCTTTCATATTACGGAGTGTGCCCTGCGAGTCTAATATTATCACTGCGTGTGTCACCGTTTGCGTCAACAACAAAGTTAGGGCCATTGTGACCGGCACGATCTGCTAGTGAAGTAGGAAGCTGATTTCTTCACCACCTGTCTGCGATTTTGATAGGGGATGACACTCCAAACGCATCTGTTTGCATATGTGTACATAATTTGGTAGTGTGCTCCTGAGTGTTGCAGGATCAGTCTCTGTATCGAAGCTTATGTTCTAGTGCCGTCCCACTCGCGACACACTCTGCTTAGTTGCATCATTATCCTTGTCATCGGGGGAGGGGGGGGGGGGTTTCCCGTTGCCGACGTCTGCCCTTGCACTGCCTTACGAATGTCACCCTGATGGGCTTCTGACTGTTCTGAGCTCGCCGTATAACAGCTGCGAGGAGAGTTTCTCATTCAACATGCACGAAACATGGCCCATTTATCTGTATTATACTGTAATGATATGAATTTGTGTATACAATCATATCCTTTAACGTAAATAAGCATGAATATACAATGTAAAATGATGAAGCGATAGGCGTGATGTTCACGCATTCATTAACTCACCAACGTTAGAGGCGGCAAGAAAAAGGAGTAAGGGTTTGGATAATCGTTATCACATTTGATATTCGCGAATTTTCTTGGCAAAACTACTTCGGGATTGTGTACAGCTTTTAAACCATCACTTATCGTGTCTGACAGTTTTATTCTGACGCTAAACTTCAAGCCAACGGTATTAGGTGTTGCTGTGCAAGTGGTTGCAAATTGTGTCGATGCTGTAATCTGAAGTAGTGCAGTGGAAAGTATTCATTAACAAAATTAGCAAATATGTATCACAGTCAATATACATTGTTTCTTGGAATAGTTTAAAAGTATCAAGCTTCCGACATAGAGCTTAAGAATTCCAGTACATTAAGTTAACTCTAATAATATTAATAATAATAGTGTTCCCCTAATCGCCTGATGCCCGCTGCTTCAATCGTCACAGCCATAACCCCCTAATACGCGTGGTTCCAGAGCTCGTCCAGAAAGCAGGTGGAGGTCGATATCTCCTGGAGTCATACCGTATGGGGACGACCTCTTCTGCGTCTCCATCCGGTCGGGGGAAGATTTTTTTAACTGAGTAACGACGTATAGTATCTTGTGGGCCAGGGTTTCCTGCTGCAACCTTACACCATGATATAAACTCGTCGGCTGTCATGGTGTTATATGATTGGAAGTATATCTGTTGTAGCGAAGATCTCCACGTTTCGGATGGTATCATGTCTTCAGGTGCCCAGAATACACTGTATCGAGTTGTCTCAAAATGTCGTGTTTCCGCAATGTACCGGTTTCAGTGCATAGTTAACCCTAGGTGACAAATAATGTATTTATGAGACACTGTCTCTATTATTCATGGCGCTAAACGTTTGATAGTGTCATGACATTACTCCTAGTATCATAAGCATGACAGTGCCATGCAAATATGTATGGTGCCATACGCTTGACACTGTCCTAACATTATTCTTTATGCCATAGGATTGACAATTGCATGCCATTGTTTCCGGTGCCATAGGCTTAGGAGTACCATGCCATTATTCCTGGTGACACAAGGTTGATAGTGGCATGACATTATTCCGAATACTGTAAGCTTTAAAGTGCCATGCCATTTTTCATGATACCATAAGCTTGACAGTGGAACGACATTATTATTAGTGGACTGAAATAGACAGTGTCATGACATTTATCATGGCGTGATAGCTAAACAGTGTCATGACATTCATCATTGTGCCATACGTTTGACAGCATCATGACCTTCGTCATGAAGTCATATGCCTGACAGTGTCATGATATTATCTCTGGTGCCAATAAGCGTGACAGTGTCATGGCATTCGTTCTGGTGCCATCCACTTGCCGTGACATTCTTCATGATGTCATAAGTTTGACAGTGCCATTACATTAGTACTGATGCCATAAGTGTGCCAGTGTCATGCCATTATTACTGGTGTCATAAGTTTGACAGTGCCATGACATTCATACTGGTACCAGACGATTGCCAGTTCCGTGACATTATGCATGGTGCCATAAGATTGATAGTGTCATGACATTATCTCTGATGCAATTAGCTTGACAGTGTCATGCCGATCGTCCTTGTGCTTGACAGTGTCTTGACATTACTCCCGGTTTCATTATCATGACAGTGGTATGGCATTCTTATGAGTGCCATAAGCTTGACTGTGTCATGACATTATTCACGAAGCCATAAGCTTGGCAGCTGCATGCCATTCGTCCTGGTGCCATAATCTTGAAACTGTCGTAACATTATTAGTGGTGTCATTAAATTGACAGTGTCAAGCCGTTATTCCTGATGCAATACACTTGACAGTGTCATGACATTATTTCTAGTGCACTAAGCTTGACAGTGCCATGACGTTAATCGTGGTGCCATAAGGTTGCCAGTGTCATATCATTCGTTTTTGTTTTTACTATGATTGTTTTCGTGTGCATGTGTGTGTGTGTGTGTGTTTATGTGTGTGCATGTATGCTTGTTTGGGTCTGTGTGTTTACGTTTATATGTACGCATGTATGTGTGCAAGTTCACCTGCCTGGATAGTACACTATCTCGAAACGTCATTCTGGACGAATAGGTTGCAAGTAGAATAATGTGCATTGTGGCTTTCGGATATAGATATTGGTGAAAAGAGCAGACATGCTAAGCATCCATGCACCGTTGTAGTCAGCACAGCTGAGATTGGCTGGGCATTTCGTGTGCATTCCAGATACAAGACTGCGGAAGATTATTCTATACCATGAGCGTTGTGAGGCTGTCGAAAAGGAGGTCGCAGATAAAATCGGAATTAAGGACAGTCTGAGGGCAACTCTGAGACAATGTAAGATAAATGAAGAAGACTGCTGGAGTATTGTGGAAGACCGATCGGTATGGACAAATGCAGTAAAAGTGGACGCTGTTGAAGGAGAAAGTCACCGTTTCCAGATGGCACTAACCAAACCCAAGATTATTCTTCTTCTTCTTCATCATACGCTGTTTACAGCGATATTTACGTGGCACTGTTTTTTTTTTGTTAAGCCTGTGGCTCAGTTCATCCGATTTCAACAGGCGTTTCTGTAGGGATGTCCTCCTTAGCCTTCGGATGTCCCCAGCCTATCTGCAAGGCAGCATTTGTTTTTGGTCAGAGTTGTCTCTCTTAGGGAAGTTGTCTTGCAGGACTATCGAGTCTTCCCTAATCGTGTCTATAGGGTTTGACAATTATATTATGGACTATTTACTAGTTTGTACTATCCCGGAAGAGAGGCAGTCCAGTGTGACATCACAGCGGCATCATTGTCTTATCATTAAAGCACGTGGACAAAATTTCAGCGACCTGCGATTCCTCTCGAAGGAGTGCATTTAACCAGGGGACAAGCCTGGTAATGGCACGGATATGTTGTTCGCCTGGTGTGTAGACATATCTCATGATTAAGGGTTGCGTCTCAACAGTTAGCAGTGAGGTGGTTGCTCTACTGCTTACGACACCCCGACCCAGAACTAAGTCTTCTACTAGTGGTTTCACACCTCATCACCGTATGTGGTAAATATCGGGCAGCTTACCGCGCGCTTTGATCGGCGAACGGCATATACATTTTTCTGCGGCTCGAGCGGGTGGGGCTGGGACACGAGCCCCACGTCCCAACCTTATTGTATCCTACCATCACAGTGGTGCTGAGATTTAGGGCGAGATTCCGGCTTAGAGGCGTTCGGCCGTAATCCCTCCTATAGTAGCCTCGCGCCGTTGTCTTATCAGCCTAGTACGTGGACCTAATGTCTGCGATTTGCGATTTCTCTCGAGTTGAACATGACTACCGTAGCAACGCCCTGTCATTAGTAGGGTAAACCTGACCTGTCTTCCGAGGGTCTAATACCAGCACCCATTCAGTATTAGACCCAACGAATAAAAATAGGGCTATTTAATCAGTCAATGACCAAGTGTCTGAAACCTGCGATTTATGTAGGGTTAAGCAGGGTTACCGTAGCAGACGCTCTTTAATTAGGAGGGTACAACTGACTTTGGTATAATATCAACACGTTCCCTATCAGACCAAATGATGGTGCTCTCAGTATGTCAGTCATTTTACAGTGTTGTCGTGTTGAGTCAAATTAAGCTGCAGGCTCCACTCCTGGTGGTGCCCTTCCGTCAATTCCTTAAAGTTTCAGCTTTGCAACCATACTTCCCCCGGAACCCAAACACTTTGGTTTCCCGGAAGCTGCCCACAGATTCATCGAAGCAACTCCTGCGGATGGTTGGTCGGCATCGTTTATGGTCAGAACTACGACGGTATCTGATCGTCTTCGCACCTCTGACTTTCGTTCTTGATTAATGAAAACATTCTAGGCAAATGCGTTCGCAGTAGTTCGCCCTGCGGCGATATAAAAATGTCACCTCTAACGCCGCAATACGAATTCCCCCGTGTGTCCCTGTTAATCATTACCTCCAGTTCTGAAAACCAAAAAATAGAACCAAGTTCTTATTCCATTATTCCATGCACCATTATTCAGGCAACCGAGTTCTGCTTTGAACACTCTAATTTTTTCAAGGTCAACGCGCCGGCCACCCGGGACGCTTAGCGAACAGCACCCGCGGGAGAGAGCCGGCCGACGGTAGGGCATTAGACAACGAGCAGTGAATCGGCGCGAGCCGGACAGCCCGACTGCGCCTGAGATCCAACTACGAGCTTTTAAACTGCAGCAACTTTAACATAAGCTATTGGAACTGGATTTATCTGGGGTAGTTGTCTCGCCGCAGCGACTCAATTTCAACCAGTGTTCGTAAAGCGATCTCAGTCCCGCCAGGCGGAGCGATAGCGCGGGCTTGCGGAAAACGCTCGTCTGCCTTTCCCCCTTAGAGCGAATTGGGTGCGGTTTGTTGTAGCGGCTCCTCCACCGAGGTGCGCTGGTCTGGTCCGTATCAGGAAACGTGATCCGTCCGTGGTGATTTATCTAAGGCTTATAGCAGAGCTCGACAGTACGTCTCGCTGGTGGTCCGACTCTCGCAAAGAGCTTGTGACCGGCAAATGGAAAGCAGGAATCGCTGCCTCGAGGCCCTGCGTTCTCCTACGGAGAAGGGCAGGCCGGCAGGCCAAATTGTCTCTAGTCCCAGTGAAATTCATCGCCGAGGTCGTTGGGATCCGTTCTGCACAGAGCGCTGCCATCCCTCCTCGAGCGAGCCCGGTCGGTCGGTCGTCTAGTGCGTGTGGGAGGCCCCTGTCAGGCGGTCCTAGGTCGACGGAGTGAGGGACGGGTGGAACAAACAGTCCGTCCGTCCCGTCAGTCGGTCCCTGCGGCCGTCGTCCCAGCGAGGCTTCTTACACACCCTTCCTCCGCCGACCGGTGTGTGCTGTACGTACGTCTCCGACAGATATCTGGTTGATCCTGCCAGTAGTCATATGCTTGTCTCAAAGATTAAGCCATGCATGTCTAAGTTCACACTGTCTCACGGTGAAACCGCGAATGGCTCATTAAATCAGTCGAGGTTTCTTAGATGACACGATCCTACTTGGATAACTGTGGCAATTCTAGAGCTAATACATGCTTAACAAGCTCCGACCCTCGCGGAAAGAGCGCTTTTATTAGTTCAAAACCAATCGTCGTTTCCCCTCGCGGGGTTGCGGCGTCCCCACTGGTGACTATGGATAACTTTGTGCTGATCGCATGGCCTCATGTGCCGGCGACGCATCTTTCAAATGTCTGCCCTATCAAATGTCGATGGTACGTGACATGCCTACCATGTTTGTAACGGGTAACGGGGAATCAGGGTTCGATTCCGGAGAGGGAGCATGAGAAACGGCTACCACATCCAAGGAGGGCAGCAGGCGTGAAACTTACCCACTCCCGGCACGGGGAGGTAGTGACGAAAAATAACAATACGGGACTCTTTCGAGGCCCCGTAATTGGAATGAGTACACTTTAAACCCTTTAACGAGAATCTATTGGAGGGCAAGTCTGGTGCCAGCAGCCGCGGTAATTCCAGCTCCAATAGCGTATATTAAAGTTGTTGCAGTTAAAAGGCTCGTAGTTGGATCTCAGGCGCAGGCGGGCGGTCCGGCTCGCGCCGGTTCACTGCCCGTTGTCTCCTGCCATACCGTCTGCCGGCTCTCTTTTACGGGTGCTCTTCGCTGAGCGTCCTGGTTGGCCGGCGCGTTTACTTTGAAAAAATTAGAGTGTTCAAAGCAGGCCTCGGCTGCCTGAATAATGGTGCATGGAATAATGGAATAGGACCTCGGTTCTATTTTGTTGGTTTTCGGAACTGGAGGTAATGATTAACAGGGACAAACGGGGGCATTCGTATTGCGGCGTTAGAGGTGACATTCTTGGATCGCCGGAAGACGAGCTACTGCGAAAGCATTTGTCAAGAATGTTTTCATTAATCAAGAACGAAAGTCAGAGGCGCGAAGACGAACAGATACCGTCGTAGTTCTGACCATAAACGATGCCGACTAGCGATCCGCAGGAGTTGCTTCGATGACTCTGCGGGCAGCTTCTGGGCAACCAAAGTGTTTGGGTTCCGGGGGAAGTATGGTTGCAAAGCTGAAACTTAAAGGAATTGACGGAAGGGCACCACCAGGAGTGGAGCCTGGGGCTTAATTTGACTCAATACGGCAAACACTGAAATGATGGACATGCCGAGACCACTCTTCTGGTGGCTAATATGGAACTGGTGCTGGATTTAGACCCTCATAAATCTGGGGTTATGCCCCCTGTGGCCCGGTTTGGTCTGCATCCAGTGTTCTGAAAAAGGAATTGACGGAAGAGCACTATCAGGAATGGAGTCTGAGGCTTAAATTAACTTAACACGCCAATACTGCAGAATGACTATCAAAAAGTACACTTTCGTGGGGTCTAATAGAGAACATGTGCTGGAATTAGACCCTCGAAAATCTGGGGCTACCCCCTAAGAAACTTGATTGTCTCGCTAAGAGAATTGACGGAAGGGCACCACCAGGTGTGGAACCTGCGACTTATATTGACTGAACACGCCAATACTGTAGAACAACTGACAAATCGAGAGCACTGCCGTTTAGGTCTAATAATGAACGTACGCTGGTATTAGACTCACGGATGACAAGTCAGCTCCCAAACACTCAAATCAAAGAACGCTACGGAAATCGTGTTTAACTCCGCAGAAACCGCAGATTTCAAATACCTGGTCATTGACAAACAAAAGCCCTCAATAAATTCGTCTCACCAAATAGTGAACGGGTGCTGGAAATAGATCATCTGAAGACAGGTCAGTTTTACCCTACAAATGACAGGGCGTTGCTACGGAAAACCAGCTCAAATCGTGAGGAGCCGCATACACTTTGGTTCACGTACCAGGCTGATAAGCCAAGGGCGCGAGGCTACCATGTGGGGGATTACGGCCGAACCCTTATAAGCCGAAATCCCGCCCAAAATCTCAGCACCACTGCAATGGGAAGCTCCTACATGCTCGGGACCTGGGGCTTGCGCCCCAGCCCTATCAGGTAGAGCCACAGTAAGAGGTCCTTGCCGTCCGCCAATCAAAGCGGGCGGACAACTGCTTGATACTCACCCTATACGGCGATGGGGTGCGAAAACACCAACCAAAGACTTAGTACCTGGTCGGGGTGTCGAAAACAGTAGAGCAGCCACCTCACTGTGAACTGTCAAGACTCAACCACTGACCATGAGAGTTGTCCGCACACCAGGCGAACAACATCTCTGTGACATTACCAGGCTTGTCCTCTAGCTAAATGCACTCCGGCTACGATATCTACCTCTGTACGTTATCAGCCATATAACTATCATGCTGGACGCAGAAGAGATGCAGACCAGCGGACATTGCACACCTGCCATACTGTGTCAACACCCCAGGTGGCGGGGAATGCTAGGCGTACCATCCCTGCATAGAAGCCAAGAAAATAAAAGGAAAAAGAGATACCCCACTCACATGCAAATGCTACGTTTCTGGTAGGACGTGACGATCCTGGAATACAGACACACTGGACTGCCTCTCTTCCGGGTAAACCAGTCCATCTCATATATCATCTCACATATCATCATTGCACCCTATAGACACGAGTAGTGAAGACTCGATAGTCTAGTAAGACAACTTCCATAAGAGAGACAACTCTGATCATAAACAACTGCTGCCTTGCAGATAGGCTGGGGACAGCCAAAGGCTAAGGAGGGCATCCCTACATAAACGCTTGTTGAAATCGGATGCACGGGGCCGCAAGCCTAACAAAACAGTGCAACGTAAATCGCAGTATGATGGCAGTACAACCTATCAGAAAAACGCATGGCGCTCATCATGCGGAGTCCCGCCAGGCAGCGATAGTGCCGGGCCTCACGCCTCAAAGGGGCCCACCCTTAACTACTGGTGGTCACCCACCCATGTGTCGTGGAGTCAAGGCACATGGCTATGGGGCAACTTCTATTGGCCAAAACCTCAAGACCCTCAAAATACTACAGTGGAATGCGGAGGGAGTCATTAACAAAAAACTTTCCCTAACACACCACCTGCATGAAGGTAAGATTGACGTGGCATGTATCCAGGAAACGCACCTCAACAATAACCCTAAATTCTCAATCAGAGGATACCAGACCTTCCGTCTAGATAGAGAGGGCCACAAAGGAGGGGTCCTGATACTGACCAGAAACTGCATACCGAGTAGCGCGGTATCTGTCAATCACACCGGACAAAAAGAAATTGTAGGAGTTGACATAATGGCCCAAGAGACGAAGCTCCGCATTTTCAATATGTACGGACCACCAAATAGAGACCTATCGCTCTCGAGTATGGAGGTCAGAGACTCCAACTGCATAGTAGTTGGAGATCTCAACAGCCACTCGGAGAGATGGGGATACTCTGACACAGACAGCAGAGGTGACGAAGTGGAAGATTGGGAGATAGATGCAAATCTCTCCCTAATCAATAGGCCGGAGGATAGCCCTAGCTTCTATTCAAGAACATGGCATACCACCTCGACTCCAGATTTGGCCTTCTCCACACAGGACATACACCATAAAATAGACCGCCAGGTGCTAAACCAACTGGCAGGTAGCGACCACAGGCCGATCAGACTAACCATTGACATGGAAGTAGGCCCACAGGAAACAAAAACGCTCCCACGTTGGAATTACAAACGAGCCGACTGGGACAGATTTGCAATCTTGACAGATGGGCTGTGTGAAACCAACAACACACGAAACACCAAAATGAAGCCCATGGTAGAGAGCCTAAGCAAGGCAATAATGCAAGCCGCCACTGAAACCATCCCTAGAGGAGCTAGGAAAAACTATAAGCCCTACTGGAATGATGAGTAACAGAAAGTGGAAGAAGCAGTAACAAATGCTAGGAACATGGCAGAGCGAGAAAAATCCATGGAAGCAAACATCGCCCTCAAAGCCGCCGCGGCGAAGTACAAACACACTCTCAGGCAAACAGCAAGAGAAAGCTGGAAAAATAAAACCGAAAGTCTAAACCTGGACAAAGACGGGAACAAGCTATGGAAGCTCGTCAGAGCCATGAACGACGAAACCCCGTCAAACAAACAAATTACTATCAAGCATGGCGAGAACTTGATCACAGGTAAGAAAGCCGCAAACGCCTTTGTCGATCACTATGCCAGAGCAAACCACATCAAGGTCCCTGCAGACAAGCATACAGACATTAGCGAAGAGCTAAAGGGACACGAAAACATAAATACGGCTCCTGAAGAGCACATGATGGCCAAACTAACAATGCGCGAAATGGAAGAGGCTACGAGAACACTAAAGAAAAGGAAATCTCCCGGAAAAGACGGGATAACAAACGAAATGCTGATGGGACTGGGCCAAACAGCGAAGAAGAAACTGCTATCGGTCCTAAACCAAAGCTGGAAAAGGGGAATTGTTCCACAGGCATGGAAAGATGCAATACTGGTACCAGTACCAAAAACAGGAAAGGACAAAACAGATCCAAATGGATACAGGCCCATAAGCCTACTGAGCTGTGTCGGCAAGCTGATGGAACGTATGATAAACACCAGACTGATGTGGCATGTGGAAGAAAAAAACGAATACTAATTCCACAGCAAGCCGGCTTTAGACAGCACAGATCCACTGAGGACCAGGTCATCCTCATAGCCCAGGAGATAGAAGATGCCTACCAGGCACAGAAACACACAGTAGCTGTTTGGGTAGATCTGGAAAAGGCATTTGACAGAGTCCAAGAACAAGGGCAGATGAGCAAAAAGGTGACACTCGAGCAGGGAGTACCCCAAGGGGGAGTATTGTCACCCACACTCTTCCTGTTATATATAAACGATATTACAGAGAATATACCAAGAAGAGTCCATAGCTCAATGTTTGCAGACGATCTGGCTATGTGGACCTCTGAAAAGAATCTCATCATAGCAAGAAATCGGATGCAGACGGCCCTAACATCGCTGAAAGAGTGGGCGAACACATGACTGTTCAAAATAAACGAGGAGAAAACCACATGCATAATATTCTCGCTTTCATTAAAACCCCAAAGTACCAAATTAAGTCTAAATGGCAAAATCCTGCAGCCAAACGCCAACCCAACCTATCTGGGAGTCACATTTGATCGGCGCATGACATGGAAAAGTCAGATTGAGAGAAACCGAATGAAAGCCAGAGAAAGAATGGCAATCATGAGGAAACTTGCTGGCACAAGCTGGGGAGCAGACGAAGGCATACTAAAGAAACTGTACACTGGAAGAGTGCGACCAGTTCTCGAGTATGGCATTGCGGCATGGGCAACAGCAGCGAAGGCGAACTTCGATAAAGTTAACAAACTTCAAAACCAAGCCATGAGAATTATAACAGGTGGCATGAAGTCAACGCCAATTGTAGAACTTGAAAAGACTACAAAACTGCAATCCATGACCGATAGAAGAGACTGCAGAGCCCAGCTGCAGTCAGAGAAACTCCGAAGACTGACGGGCCATCCAATGTACCAGAGAGTAAACAATTTGGGAAATGGGAAACTAAAGCGGAGAAACTTTGCATAAATAGCCAAAGCAAAGATGCACGAAGATCCCATAAACGCACTAACAACACCAAAACCCATCACTACTGTACGAAAACCTACCTGGAGGCAGGATATATTTCCAGAGGTGGTAGAAAATATACCAGGTATTGCAAAAAAAAACTGCCAGACTGAAAAAGAAAGGAGAGACACTACCCTAAGCTTCATAACGAAAAGCTACCCAAGCATGGACTGGACCCATGCATACACCGACGGTTCTGTAACAAACACTACACAGAACGGAGGGGCAGGAGCATTCCTGAACCTACCAAATGGCAGAAAAATAACACTGCCATTCGCTACTGGTAAGTACACAAGCAATTTCAGAGCGGAGGCAGAGGCACTGAGGGCGGCAGTGGAAGAAATGGTGACACACAGTGAAAATGAGAGCCATATAGTCCTGCTGACAGATGCTCTCGCCGTAGTCACAGCGCTAAAAAGCCAGAAAAACACTGAGCTTAATGACTTAAGAGCAGCACTCTGCAAACTGTGCCAGCAGTCCCCACCAAAAAGGGTAGTGGTACAGTGGGTTCCGTCACACTGCAACATCAAAGGCAACGAGGAGGCAGACAGACTGGCAAAAGAAGGTGCAAGACTACCACAAACAGATACCAGTATGACGTACGAAGAGTCAAAACGGCTTATCAAAGCCAGATACATGACCAAATGGGAAACCGAACATACTGGTTACACCAAAAACGATGCCTATTACCAGTTGAACCGAAGAGAGCAGGTCGTTGTCTTCAGACTTCGCACTGGCCACAACAGACTGAGGTACCACCTATTCAACAAATTGAAGATAGGGTGTACCGACAAATGCCCGTTCGGTATTGGTAAAATGACCGCTGAACATCTGCTGCAGAACTGCCCGACATACGAGGATCAGAGAGAGCAGATGTGGCCATTACCAGTGGAACTGCAAGACAAGCTCTATGGCAGTGGCGAGAGCCTCAGGATGACCGCCGCTTTTTTCGAAAAAATAATGGTTACTGTCTGACTGCGTACTCAAACGAAGAAGAAGAAGAAGGAACTGGATTTACCGCGGCTGCTGGAAACATAATTGCCCTCCAATAGATCCTCGTTAAAGAGTTTAAAGTGTACTCATTCCAATTATGGGGCCTTGAAAGAGTCCCGTATTGTTATTTTTCGTCACTACCTCCCCGTGCCGGAAGTCGATAAGTTGCGCGCCTACTGCCTTCCTTGGATGTGGTGGCCGTTTCTCATGCCGCCTCACCGGAATCGAACCCTGATTCCCCGTTACCCGTTACAAACATGGTAGGCATGTCACGTGCCATCGACATTTGATAGGGCAGACATTTGAAAGATGCGTCGCCAGCACATGAGGCAATGCGATCAGCACAACGTTATCCATAGTCACGAGTGCGGACGCCGCAACCCCGCGAGGGGAAACGACGATTGGTTTTGAACTAATAAAAGCGCTCTTTCCGCGAGTGTCGGAGCTTGGTAAGCATGTATTAGCTCTAGAATTGCCACAGTTATCCAAGTAGAATCGTGTCATCTAAGGAACCTCGACTGATTTAATGAGCCATTCGCGGTTTCACCGTGAGGCAGTGTGAACTTAGACATGCATGGATTAATCTTTGAGACAAGCATATGACTACTGGCATGATCAACCAGATATCTGTCGAAGCGTACGAACCACACACACCGGTCGGCGGAGGACGGATGTGTAGAACGCCTCACTAGGACGGCCGCAGGGACCGACTGACAGACGGACGGTTTTTCCGTTCCTCATTCCGTCGACCTAGGACCGCATGACCGGGGCCTGTACACACACCAGACGACCGACCGACTGGGCTCGCTATGGGAAGGATGGCAGCGCTCTGTGTGGAATGGATCCCAACGGCCCCGGCGATGAATTTCACAGGGACTGGATACGATTATTGCCTGCCAGCCTGCCCTTCTCCCGAGGATTGGTCGGGCGAGGACAGGGCCATTAGGCCCGATTCCTGCTGTCCATTTGCTGGTCACACGCTCTTTGTGAGAGTCTGACCACCAGCGAGACGAACTGTCGAGGTCTGCTATAAGGCTTTGAAAAAGCACCACTGACTGTCAAAGTTTCTCGATACGGGCCACAGAAACGCCACCACAAATTTCATGACGGGGCTTTAGTATGTACTTTGTAAACGGAGAGCGTTACTGCTTCTGTATTGCTGTTGTTTATCTTGTTCATGATATTCCCTTGACTGTGTGTACATTGTCAATGTACATCGATGCTTTCTGAGAGATACTATCTGAAGATTAGCGCGTAAAGTAGTCGAACCATTTCGTTTGCTGTGTCTTTATGAAATCTAGCACTGTTGTTGTAACTACCTGTTTACTAATACTTTCATTTTTGAATATACCCATTCTTGTTTACTGTTATCATTTTGCGCAATCATTGTATTTCTGTTGTTGCGATCATTCATGTATATGTGTTTGTGTTCGTGTGTGTTTGTACGTGTGAGTGTGTGTGTGTGTGTGTTTGGGTGTGTGTTTTTGTGTGTTCGTGTGTGTTTTGAAGTATGTATGTTTGTATGTGTTTGTGTGAGTATGTTTGTGTGTGTGTTTGTTTATGTGTGTGTGTTTGAGTGTGTGTCTGTGTATTTGTGTGTGTGTGTGTATGTGTGTGTGTATATGTGTGTGCGTTTGTGTATTTGTGTGTTTGTGTGTGTGTGTGTGTGTCTGTGTTTGTGTTCGTGTGTTTGTTTGTGTGTGTGTTTGTGTGTTTGTGTGTTTGTGTCTGTGTGTCTTTGTTAGTGTCTATTTGTTATTTGTTTGTTTTTGTTTGTGTGTGTTTGTGTGTGTTAGCGTGTATATGTATCCTTTTGTGTGTGCACGTGCGTTCGTGCGTGCGTACATTCGTGTGTGTGTGCCTGCGTGCGTGCGTGTGTGTGAATGGGTGTGTGTCTGTGTGTGTTTGTGTGGGTGTGTGTATCTGGAACAACCAATTGTTTTCACGTCGTACGTTATAATTTCTGCCGTTAAGAGGCATAACTTGAACTTCTTCTGTTTGTTCCTTTCGTCCACTCATTTACACATAAATATCAGCACCTAGAATTTTCGAATACGCATGAATACCCATGTAGAGCAGACTGTATGCCCTTCGATGATTTTACGAGAATATAAATATTACAAAATTATAAACAAAAACATACATTTCTTTCATTTTAACTCTAAATGATAATAACTAGTATTTTATTAATATTTGTCAAAAATACACTTTTGATTTGTATTCTTTAAAACATTGTGTTCATACATGATACTAAAAACACTGTACTATATATTTGTGTATCCAGTTCCATCTTTATTTCATTATTCGAAAAAAAATAGTTCATTCCAGTAAGCAACACTCATAACAATAAAATGAACCTGGAACTGTAAAACAACAATAGAAGACGTGAAAGAAGACGCCAACAGATAAATCAATGGGAGATAGTAAGTTCCAGTGGATTTTAATTATTCTAGCGCGTACTATTGATACAAATATTTTGAGTGCACATTCCTAAGTATATGTGATAATAGAACGATGCGCCTACTATCACACAATTAAGAAAATATGTATAGAAAAGCGATCGAATAGAGTTCTCTAGCCCGGTACCCACAAATATTATGCTGAAATCGAATGTGTCCGAACGAGTATATCACAGTAAACCTGTAAAGTTTGACACAATGTATTCAGTTATACAACCTACATCCTGCTACTTGCAAAGCTGTTTTAATTGCTGCATAGAAGTAGTTTCTGAATGACGATGAAGAGAAAGATGAACAAGAACAAGAATAAGAAGACTAAAAGAAGACGAAGAAGAAGGGTTAGAACACTAAGCCTTACCCGTACAAAATAACAATCACTTTCTGCTAGTTCCTTTAATTTGCCGACACGGGCATACACACCGAGATTGACTGTCGAGCGATTGATTGTTGAATCTAAAACACACACAAATGATATAATAAGAAGATACAATTGATTACATGATGCATCAGCACACAAACATGATAACATACCACACCCATTCAATTAACTGTCTCACATCACAACTATATCAGCCGTCAATATCATGAATAATAAATTACTACAACAGACATGTTTTGTATTTCGCTATTTTTTCAACTATTGTCATCAGTTATGTAATCACACATGTCAAAAACTATACATTTTCAGTAACGTTTATTTATTTCAATCAGGCTACTCTATTCAATAATGTTTTGCATCTTGGTCCGCTAAACTTTAGCACATACACTTGCATACCCCCAAACATAATTGTATCATATTTCTCAAAATGGCAAGCGACTTAACTACTTCCGCTTCGAAGATACCATACTGCTCATCACAGTAACATCCAGAGACGACAACGAGATGGTATCTAAGCATCACAAAGTACGGAGAAAAGCGGACCACGAGATAAACAATACAAAGGTCACGAGGAACTGTTTTGTTTTCAATGATCCAGTCATCCTCGATGGCGAGATTCTAAAGGGCTTGGAAGACATCCTGAAACGCAGAACGACTTATACCCAAAATTAAACTTACATCGCGAGAAATTAACGACATTTTAAATACGCATACAATATGAAAATATACATATATATTCACAATTCGAATTGCCAGGCAGAAGATACATTTTGAATCACTTCTCCTACATTATGAGGTGCCTTTGCAGATCCGTTCCTGAAGGTCAACTAGTTCTTACAGAGCCTGTTGTGGTGCTCGACCGAGTACGTTACGGTTTAATATGGCTGACAAGTTCGGCTAATTAGTCTTTGTTGGATCTCAATCAAAGAGAAAGTACACTCATATAAACCCATGTATGCGAAGCTCGTCAACTTGTTCAAGCAGTTTGCCAATGAGAGGAGGAACTCAGATTTTAAACGTACATATGTGAGGGGGTGCTGGCTAGTCATGGGCCGAAGAGAGCACCATCGAATGCATAGAGTAGCAAACAGCCACACAACCAGCGACGGACAACGACCTCTGGAAACCTCGAGAGAGGGCGACGCTGCTGAAATAAGTCCAGACATAAAATCGGGAGTGGTAGCGCCTAAAGCGGATGGTTTAAATTCGCTATTTTGTTCAGGCGGTACTGCCGCAAAGCTGGTGCCAAATTGTGAAACAGAAAGGGAGATATTGCAGTCAGTCGGAGCATTCCAGTCTCACACGTGAGTGAGGAAACAATACGTATGCTGGCAGGGTATACTCGTTAAAAATAAAATGCCACACGATAAACGAAGACAAGTATCAGCTTCGGCAGTGGTGAAGGGTTCATACCATCGCGCTCTATTGGTCAACTACCCTCGGCCTTAGCCAGGCAGCCCTGCTCTGCTAGTCAGCTGGGCTTAGACTAGCCAACATACTCCTAATTCAGAGGGTGCCTGGAGCTTAGTGCACCAAAGAACAAAACCAAAAACAAAGGAGGGTCTACTTCTGCAATTTGCAAGCTGAAACGGGCGAACTACGTAGACATGCATCACAAATGAGCTTATGAAGGTTGTGAATACCAGGCAGACTGTCCTCATTGGTAAGGAGCTCTCTCGAATGAATGTGGACTGAGCCGCCCTTCAAGAAATCCCCTTTAATAGATCAAACGTGTCTCTAGTCGTTCACTTTCTTCTGGAGTGTTCGCGAATCTAGAGATTTCTGACATCACAGTGTTGGCTTTGCAAATTAAAAAAACACCTTTATATGACCTCATTTGATCATCCGTCGAAAGGCTCTCATAGATATACGGTCATTCGCATTGCTACATGTTCTGTTAATATCCTGAACGCTGACTTGTCTGGAGAATACAACGAATCAATCATGTGAACAGCTGGAGGTTAGATCTAAGAACAGACCCTAGGAAGAATCACGTTTTCTGTATCGGCAACTTTAATCCCAGAGTAGGTGGAGACCACTTAGCGTGGCCCACCAGCCTCGGTCGTATACTTTTTGACAAGATAAATAACTACGGTATGAAGTTGTTCGAGTTGTGATCTCACCAAAAGGTTTATATTACAATACCTTTTTTTTAAAGTGTAAGCCAAGACATAAAGTGCCATGGAAACATTATAGGTTACATTAATGACACAAGATCAACTTGATTGTCATCAGACGCTCTAAACTGGGCGTTCTCCACCAACAGCTTCGAGAGTGCATACTAAACTGGTCATGTTCTTGTGTGCAGTGAAGTACCTTTGCAGGTTCGCACAATTGACCGCTCTAAATGAAATAGCCAACTCCGTTCAAACACTGTGCAGATGGCAATTCTTTCTAAGAGGGAGAAGTTTGCCTCTGACATGAATCGTGCTCTTCGAAATGTACACAAGTAAAAAAGTAAAGTAAAGTAACCCATTGCATTACTGCGTAGGGGTATGAGGTTTTAGCGATCTCACATTTCCAAGGCTCAGCTATATAATGGCGGTAGCGGTCTCCTCTCCCTTGCCGCTTTTACCTCCCCGACTGAACCGATACCCATTTAAGGCGGGGACAACACGTGAGTCATTGCGGTCTGAAAAAAAAAACCTGAGGAATGAACACAGGACCGCTAAGATGAAAAGCCAGCGGGCTAACCACTGCGATACTCAGCTAAAAGTATGCCGTTACAACTAAGGGGAATGTTACCAAATGTGTCATTTTCAACAAGCAATAAGTCACAATTAGAACAAAGGTACGTGTCAGTTAGACCTGGTTCAATGAACAGCTCGAACGAATGTAATTAAGGACAGACGAGAACCCTTCACCACCTATTAACATGTCCAAACGAAAGAATGCGAGCTGCCCTCATGAAGGCCAGAGTTAAGCAGAAACTGGAAGTGGGAAAAATCCACTGTGAGTAGACGGGCATAACGATTATTCTGGGAACAACAAAACAATTCAAAGAGCTCCGCCCCTTGAAATCTCCGACAGGTTTGAGAATCGTGGGCAGCAGTCAGCAGATGACAGAGAGGTAGAGCACTTATCGGAACTTTATTCCTTTGGAAACGGTGGTCACTACGAGACGAGACTTTGTGGAAGGTACAGGTCTAGATATTGATCTTGATGACCCGTTGCTCAGGTTAGCTGCGAGTTTCTTGGCCCATAGAATTACAGTGTGTGGTAAGCACCCCTCTAGAGGCATCTGCAATGTTGCAGAGTACAGCAAGAGAGTATGTACAATACATTGGATGCATTTTCCGCGGTCGCTTCCTACCCCAGAGGCACCACACGAATATCTCTTTGCTCCATCTCCCATCGTTTTGTCGTAACATGTGACTTGCCCGTCACGTCTTTGCATTGTCTGTATGGATTACGGCATCATTCACCAGGGAGAATCATCTTATCAATGTTATAATTGTGGAGACTTTGTATACGTTGGTTCCGGTTAGTAATTATATCCATGCGTCTCTCAAAATATACCTGGGTCACTCTTAATTTGTTCTCTAGTAATGAGTGTGTGAGTTTCCACGTCTCAGAACTGTAGGGCATCGCAGGGAGTACAGTGTAATGGAAGAGGACAGCTCATAGTCCCTGGTAATTGCAACCGTTCTAGACGGTATTAACAGACGAGAAGGCTCCCCAACCCATGCGGCAAAGTCTTGTCAGTTCAGTTTCTTATTTTTCTCAATGTTAAAACGACGCCTAATAGAGTTGCAGTTGTTGGTTTGCACTGAACGTATTTATCCATAGAATACTTGAAAATTGGCGACGAAGCGATTGCGCAACACTTCGGTCTTCGAGGCATGCATTTCCAGTCCCTCAATCCTGCACTCTCCATCGAGTAGATGCATCATTTGGTTGGCCTGTGCTGCTGACTCTGCGATGAACACTTTGTCATCAGCAAATCGAAGGTAATTGCAGCGTCTGTCACTAATACGATTCCTAGAAGTATCCCAATTGGATCTGCTGATGACTGATTCCATAATGCGTAGAAAATGTTTGTTGATATTAGTAGCCCCTGGTGAACTCTTCTGAATTTCTATCACAATAAAAACGTTGGAAGGGACGGAATGTGGTAATACAGTTCGTAAAAGGATCTACAGCTTGATCCGACATTGAACGCCAGACACAATGTTCAACCGAATCAAGAACGTTGTTATAGTCGATGCAAGTGAACATCAAAGGTGACCGGAACTCTCGGGATGCCTCGAAATACGGAAGCAGGTTGAAAGATAGTCAATTCTGCTGTACGAAAGTTGAACACCTGCCTGCACGACTGGCTACAATTCTTCGAATCTAGTGCGGACTCTGCCAACGATGCATTTTGCAAACATGTTGTAAGTGACCGGCATGATAATAATTGGATGATGGTTTCTGAGATCCTCATTGTCTCCCTTCTTGATAAAGAGGGTTGTCTTCGTGTTATGTTTCATGATCAGTGTTAATTCTGAATGAAGATACCGTTACAGGTGCTGTCGATTACAGAGATACGTGGCGGACTATCTACTTTGGAGAGAAATGGCAAGACTGTTACGATCACCTACCAAACGGGCGATGGTAACCTATACGAAAGCATTATATCTGAGAAATCAGCAATTGGACCATCTGATGAAGGATCAGATCCGCCTCTGCGAGGGTGACATTACAGTCTCCCAAGACATTTATGCCGCCATCTTTATGACGAATTATAAACAAATGAGAGGTACCATTGGAGCTGCAATAATTATAGACGGATCTCGCTCCTGACTGTTGTAGGCAAGTTCTACATCCGAATATTACTAAACAGGCTGAGGATGTACCAATAATAGCAATGCAGCTTTAGAATTGAAAATCAACAACTTTCATGATTTTCTATCGTCGCCATATCCAAGCGTATTACAGAGAACAGGCCCAGCTGTTTTATCGTTCATCTCTCTCTCTCTCATTCTCTCTCCTCTCTTTTCATCTCTGACTTTAAATATATATATATATATATATATATATATATATATATATATATATATATATATATATATATATATATATATATATATATATATATATATATACATATTTGAAACTTCCATCTTTTTGTATGCTAGGATTAAATATATAAATGTTTATGAAGCAAAAATGCCAGAGGGTTAGATAGTAAAAGGTCGCCATAGGCATTTAGACACGCATCACACTGCTTGGGTTGCTGGCGGATGGCGTTCGAAAAAAGAAAAAAAAAAATTTATTCTTTGAACCACTTCGTCATCGAGGACATGACGTCTGCATCGGGGTCGAATCTTTGTCTTTTCAGTCATTTTTATTAAAAGTCTGAACAAATGGAAGTCATAACGAGACATATGAGAGCTATATGATTTTGCAGTAATTCCCACCTTTTCTGTACTAACGCTTACTGAGCAATGTTAGCGACATTGTCATCCAACAGAATCACAACAGTCGAAATCATGCCTGGTCTTTAACTTTATGTTGCTGAATGCAGCTTGTCTAGTGTGTCATTCTAGTGGATGTCATTGCTGTTCACACTAGGCTCTTTAAAGTCTACCAAATAAAGTGGTAAAGTGTTAGCATAACTTTACCATCGGAAATGTGTGATTTGAATGTGTTTTTGTTTCGGAAATCCGGGATGTTTCGATTACATGCCAGCAGCTTTTTTGCTCGAGTGAAAGTGGTGAGACCATCCTCTTCGTATTCGTACCAAGTGTTTCAAACCCCATTCCACGCGTTCTTTCTTATGGTGGTGTGTTAGAAACCCATTCCGAACACACATGCCAATACTTCCGTTTCTTACTAGCAAGCATTTGAACTGTCCTTAGCGACACGGTGATTTCATCTGCTAGGGAACGTAAGCTCTGACCACGGACCTGCTGAATTGCTGCATCCATTTTCCCATAGTTTGACGCACCAACATGCGCCTGACCTGGTCTCGGACGATCTTTCGTTAACTCACGTCCTTCTTTAAACAACGTTGTCTAATTCTTCACTGTTGACACTTTTGTCACCAAATACCGATTGCCTTGTGGGATGAATATCTACTGATTGACTTTCTTCAGCTGTTAGAAACCGAATCACCGTTCGGTGAATAATTCTGAACGGATTTTGCATCTCGACCGCCAGGCTTTTAAAGGTCTGCTGGTGAAACTATGAGTAGGTGGACAAACCGTCCGTCCGTCCCGTCAGTCGGTCCCTGCGGCCGTCGTCCCAGCGAGGCTTTTTACACACCCTTCCTCCGCCGACCGGTGTGCTGTACGTACGTCTCCGACAGATATCTGGTTGATCCTGCCAGTAGTCATATGCTTGTCTCAAAGATTAAGCCATGCATGTCTAAGTTCACACTGTCTCACGGTGAAACCGCGAATGGCTCATTAAATCAGTCGAGGTTCCTTAGATGACACGATCCTACTTGGATAACTGTGAAAATTCTAGAGCTAATACATGCTTAACAAGCTCCGACCCTCGCAGAAAGAGCGCTTTTATTAGTTCAAAACCAATCGTCGTTTCCCCTCGCGGGGTTGCGGCGTCCCAACTGGTGACTCTGGATAACTTTGTGCTGATCGCATGGTCTCATGTGCCGGCGACGCATCTTTCAAATGTCTGCCCTATCAAATGTCGATGGTACGTGACATGCCTACCATGTTTGTAACGGGTAACGGGGAATCAGGGTTCGATTCCGGAGAGGGAGCATGAGAAACGGCTACCACATCCAAGGAAGGCAGCAGGCGCGCAACTTACCCACTCCCGGCACGGGGAGGTAGTGACGAAAAATAACAATACGGGACTCTTTCGAGGCCCCGTAATTGGAATGAGTACACTTTAAACCCTTTAACGAGGATCTATTGGAGGGCAAGTCTGGTGCCAGCAGCCGCGGTAATTACAGCTCAAATAGCGTATATTACAGTTGTTGCAGTTTAAAAGCTCGTAGTTGGATCTCAGGCGCAGGCGGGCGGTCCGGCTCGCGCCGGTTCACTGCCCGTTGTCTCCTGCCCTACCGTCTGCCGGCTCTCTCCCACGGGTGCTCTTCGCTGAGCGTCCTGGGTGGCCGGCGCGTTTACTTTGAAAAATTAGAGTTTTCAAAGCAGGCCTCGGCTGCCTGAATAATGGTGCATGGAATAATGGAATAGGACCTCGGTTCTATTTTGTTGGTTTTTGGAACTGGAGGTAATGATTAACAGGGACAAACGGGGGCATTCGTATTGCAGCGATAGAGGTGAAATTCTTGGATCGCCGCAAGACGAGCTACCGCAAAAGCATTTGTCAAGAATGTTTTCATTAATCAAGAACGAAAGTCAGAGGCGCGAAGACGATCAGATACCGTCGTAGTTCTGACCATAAACGATGCCGACTAGCGATCCGCAAGAGTTGCTTCGATGACTCTGCGGGCAACTTCCGGGAAACCAAAGTGTTTGGGTTCCGGGGGAAGTATGGTTGCAAAGCTGAAACTTAAAGGAATTGACGGAAGGGCACCACCAGGAGTGGAGCCTGCGGCTTAATTTGACTCAACACGGCCAACACTGAAATGATTGACATGCCGAGACCACTCTTCTGGGGTCTAATATGGAAATGGTGCTGGATTTAGACCCCCAGAAATCTGGGGTTATGCCCCTGTGACCCGGTTTGGTCTTCATCCAGTGTTCTGAAAAAGGAATTGACGGAAGAGCACTATCAGGAATGGAGCCTGAGACCTAAATTGACTTAACACGCCAATACTGCAGAATGACTATCAAAAAGTACACCTTCGTGGGGTCTAATAGAGAACATGTGCTGGAATTAGACCCTCGAAAATCTGGGGCTATCCTCTAAGAAACTTGATTGTCTCGCTAAGGGAATTGACGGAAGGGCACCAGCAGGTGTGGAACCTGCGGCTTAATTTGACTGAACACGCCAATACTGTAGAACAACTAACAAATCGAGAGCACTGCCGTTTGGCTCTAATAATGAACGTACGCTGGTATTAGACTCACGGATGACAAGTCAGCTCTCAAACACTCAAATGAAAGAACGCTACGGAAATCGTGTTTTAACTCCGCAGAAACCGCATATTTCAAATACCTGGTCATTGACAAACAAAAGCCCTCAATAAATTCGTCTGACCAAATAGTGAACGGGTGCTGGAAATAGATCATCTGAAGACAGGCCAGTTTTACCCTACACATGACAGGGCGTTGCTACGGAAAACCAGCTCAAATCGAGAGGAGCCGCAGACACTTTGGTTCACGTACCAGGATGATAAGCCAAGGGCGCGAGGCTACCATGTGGGGGATTACGGCCGAACCCTTGTAAGCCGCAATCCCGCCCAAAATCTCAGCACCACTGCAATGGGAGGCTCCTACATGCTAGGGACCCGGGGCTTGCGCCCCAGCCCTATCAGGTAGAGCCAGAGTAAGAGGTCCTTGCCGTCCGCCAATCAAAGCGGGCGGACAACTGCTTGATACTCACCCTATACGGCGATGGGGTGCGAAAACACCAACCAAAGACTTAGTACCTGGTCGGGGTGTCGAAAACAGTAGAGCAGCCACCTCACTGTGAACTGTCAAGACTCAACCACTGACCATGAGAGTTGTCCGCACATCAGGCGAACAACATCTCTGTGACATTACCAGGCTTGTCCTCTGGCTGAATGCACTCCGGCTACGATATCTACCTCTGTACGTTATCAGCCATATAACTATCATACTGGACGCATAAGAGATGCAGACCAGCGGACATTGCACACCTGCCCCACTGTGTCAACACCCCAGGTGGCGGGGAATGCTAGGCGTACGTTCCCTGTATAGAATCCAAGAAAATAAAGGGAAAAAGAGATACCCCACTCACATGCAAATGCTACGTTTCTGGCAGGACGTGACGATCCTGGGATACAGACACACTGGACTGCCTCTCTTCCGGGTAAACCAGTCCATCTCATATATCATCACATATCATCATTGCACCCTATAGACACGAGTAGTGAAGACTCGATAGTCTGGTAAGACATCTTCCATTAGAGAGTAAACTCTGATCATAAACAACTGCTGCATTGCAGATAGGCTGGGGACAGCCAAAGGCTAAGGAGGGCATCCCTACAGAAACGCCTGTTGTAATCGGATGCACAGGGCCGCAAGCCTAACAAAACAGTGCAACGTAAATCACAGTATGATGGCAGTACAACCTATTAGAAAAACGCATGGCGCTCATCCTGCGGAGTCCCGCCAGGCAGCGATAGTGCCGGGCCTCACGCCTCGAAGGGGCCCACCCTTAACTACTGGTGGTCACCCACCCATGTGTCGTGGAGTCAAGGCACATGGCTATGGGGCAACTTCTGTTGGCCAAAACCTCAAGACCCTCAAAATACTACAGTGGAAAGCGGAGGGAGTCATTAACAAAAAACGTTCCCTAACACACCACCTGCATGAAGGTAAGATTGACGTGGCATGTATCCAGGAAACGCACCTCAACAATAACCATAAATTCTCAATCAGAGGATATCAGACCTTCCGTCTAGATAGAGAAGGCCACAAAGGAGGGGTCCTGATACTGACCAGAAACTGCATACCGAGTAGCGCGGTATCCGTCAATCACACCGGACAAGCAGAAATTGTAGGAGTTGACATAATGGCTCAAGAGACGAAGCTCCGCATTTTCAATCTGTACGGACCACCAAACAGAGACCTATCGCTCTCGAGTATGGAGGTCAGAGACTCCAACTGCATAGTAGTTGGAGATTTCAACAGCCACTCGGAGAGATGGGGATACTCTGACACAGACAGCAGAGGGGACGAAGTGGAAGATTGGGAGATAGATGCAACACTAAAGAAAAGGAAATCTCCCGGAAAAGACGGGATAACAAACGAAATGCTGATGGGGCTGAGCGAAACAGCGAAGAAGAAACTGCTATCGGTTCTGAACCAAAGCTGGAAAAGGGGAATTGTACCACAGGCATGGAAAGATGCAATACTGGTACCAGTACCAAAAACAGGAAAGGACAAAACAGATCCAAATGGATACAGGCCCATAAGCCTACTGAGCTGTGTCGGCAAGCTGATGGAACGGATGATAAACACCAGACTGATGTGGCATCTGGAAGAAAAACGAATACTAATTCCACAGCAAGCCGGCTTTAGACAGCACAGATCCACTGAGGACCAGGTCATCCTCATAGCCTAAGAGATAGAAGATGCCTACCAGGCACAGAAACACACAGTAGCTGTTTGGGTGGATCTGGAAAAGGCATTTGACAAAGTCTGGAAAGATGGACTTAGAGTCAAGCTAAGAAGAAGTGATGTCTGTGGGAAGATGTACAAGTGGATCAACCACTACCTGAAACAAAGAACGGCCAGAGTCCAAGTACAAGGGCAGATGAGCAAAAAGGTGACACTCGAGCAGGGAGTACCCCAAGGGGGAGTATTGTCACCCACACTCTTCCTGGTATATATAAACGATATTACAGAGAATATACCAAGAAGAGTCCATAGCTCAATGTTTGCAGACGATCTGGCTATGTGGACCTCTGAAAAGAATCTCACCATAGCAAGAAATCGGATGCAGACGGCCCTAACATCGCTGGAAGAGTGGGCGAACTCATGGCTGGTCAAAATAAACGAGGAGAAAACCACATGCACAATATTCTCGCTTTCATTAAAACCCCAAAGTACCAAATTAAGTCGAAATGGCAAAATCCTGCAGCCAAACGACAAGCAAACCTATCTGGGAGTCACATTTGATCGGCGCATGACATGGAAAAGTCAGATTGAGAGAAACCGAATGAAAGCCAGAGAAAGAATGGCAATCATGAGGAAACTTGCTGGCACAAGCTGGGGAGCAGACGAAGGCATACTAAAGAAACTGTACACTGGAAGAGTGAGACCAGTTCTCGAGTATGGCATTGCGGCATGGACAACAGCAGCGAAAGCGAACTTCGATAAAGTTAACAAACTTCAAAACCAAGCCATGAGAATTATAACAGGTGGCATGAAGTCAACGCCAATTGTAGAACTTGAAAAGATTACAAAACTGCAATCCATTACCGATAGAAGAGACTGCAGAGCCCAGCTGCAGTCAGAGAAACTCCGAAGACTGACGGACCATCCAATGTACCCGAGACTAAACAATTTGGGAAATGGGACACTAAAGCGGAGAAACTTTGCAGAAATAGCCAAAGCAAAGATGCACGAAGATCCCATAAACACACTAACAACACCAAAACCCATCACTACTGTACGAAAACCTACCTGGAGGCAGGATATATTTCCAGAGGTGGTAGAAAATATACCAGGTATTGCAAACAAAAACTGCCAGACTGAAAAAGAAAGGAGAGACACTACCCTAAGCTTCATAACGAAAAGCTACCCAAGCATGGACTGGACCCATGCATACACCGACGGTTCTGTAACAAACACTACACAGAACGGAGGGGCAGGAGCATTCCTGAACCTACCAAATGGCAGAAAAATAACACTGTCATTCGCTACTGGTAGGTACACAAGCAATTTCAGATCGGAGGCAGAGGCACTGAGGGTGGCAGTGGAAGAAATGGTGACACACAGTGAAAATGAGAGCCATATAGTCCTGCTGACAGGTGCTCTCGCCGTAGTCACAGCGCTAAAATGCAAGAAAAACACTGTGCTTAATGACTTAAGAGCAGCACTCTGCAAACTGTGCCAGCAGTCCGCACCAAAAAGGGTAGTGGTACAGTGGGTTCCGTCACACTGCAACATCCAAGGCAACGAGGAGGCAGACAGATTGGCAAAAAAAGGTGCAAGACTACCACAAACATATACCAGTATGACGTACGAAGAGTCAAAACGGCTTATCAAAGCCAGATACATGACCAAATGGGAAACCGAACATACTGGTTTTACCAAAAACGATGCCTATTACCAGTTGAACTGAAGAGAGCAGGTCGTTGTCTTCAGACTTCGCACTGGCCACAATAGAATGAGGTACCACCTATTCAACAAATTGAAGATAGCGTGTACCGACGAATGCCCTAGCGGTACTGGGAAAATGACCGCTGATCATCTGCTGCAGAACTGCCCGACATACGAGGATCAGAGAGAGCAGATGTGGCCATCACCAGTGGAACTGCAAGACAAGCTCTATGGCAGAAGCGAGAGCCTCAGGATGACCGCCGCTTTTTTCGAAAAAATAATAATGGTTACTGTCTGACTGCGTACGAAGAATAAGAAGAAGAAGGATACAAGGTCAGGGATCGATTATGTGAACGAAATAGCAGTAATATTAGAATCAGTAAAGCTCGCAATGTACGAAGTACATACTACGGACAGGTCAAGAAACTTCTTCATTATGTAACGCGGAACACAGGCAGGAGAAATATTGAAAAATATCAAAGAAATACATTCAAGACATGTACAACACGTGCAATATGAAAACATGGCTACACGTTGACAAATGATTTTAGATGATGAACATGGAAAATCCTGACAGATGGCATAATTACAGGAAAAGCCGGTGCTATTTTGCATCAATTACATTTGAAACCTAATTCTGAGATGACAAGTGTACTGAACGTATTTATTGTGAGATAAGCTTGTTAGTTAAAACAATAAAGTATGCGAATAGATAAATGCACAAAAGAAAATCAAACTTATTTCTAAGAATGTGTATGTACTTAATATTTAGAGGATAGAAGATACCCAAGCTGATGGTCACGTATAACACACCATAAATATTAGTTTATTGTAGCCACTGACATTTGCTCGATAAAAAAAAAACTGCTTATATTATTGTTCAATAATTAACATTAGCATACAAGGCTGCTGCTTTCTAAGATACTATATTGGTCCTGAAACCATTGACTTTTGTTATGTTTGAAATTTACTCAGCGCAATAAAAAGTATAAATTCTTGGTAACATAAATCTGAACCAAAATTTATATTTCTAGGAAGACTGAAAATGAATAAATTTACAAAACAGGAAAAAAGAATAAAAAAATATCCGGTATCAAACAACTATAATTTTGTTAAGTTGGTATTGACATACATAGTTTATAGCCCTGTCTTGCGTTTATATTATTATCAATTAGGTACAATAATGCTACAAATTTACAGTTATGTATTCATATAACAAAACGCCATTAACAAATCTGGAAGGCCTGAAAAAGAAGACGCTCGAAGGAATGGTATGAACACAGCTGCACTTACGTTGGTATCCAGTTGAAAATCTGATAGTAAATACCCCAGGTGAGTTTACGGACAATGGATAGAGTGTTGGCTGTTTCATTCTAAGGCTGATGTGTACCATTGGCGTATTAGGTAGATTGATGGCTGGTAGAGCAGACTGTTTACACGCGTAGTGCTGTCAGAGAATAAAACATTCACAGTAGGTACGTGTTTTCCATGTGTACTATGCATTCTTACTATTAAAATAAAGTAGTTAGATTGCTCTAAAAAAGGTTCATCATTCTACAATACTAGACCAATGTATGTGCGTCAATTCTAAAAAAAAAATCATTAACCATTGTAATGATAAATAATGTCGCATACACTTATGTTTCATAGTTAATTAAATAAAGGATGTACAGTTTAAGGGGTCATGCTCCCTGAAAATATGTTTTTTTTATTAATTAAATCAGACCAAATATTTTATAATGGTAATGTTAGGCTATGAATATAGATCTATTTGCATGTTTAAAAAAAAAAAAACACACTCGGTTGCCATGATAACTGCGGTGACCTTGAAGAAAAGCTTATTTGCAAACACCTTCAATTAAAAAAAAAAAACGTATGAATTTAAAATAATGTGAATGATCCATGAATGTTAAGCATAGTTCTAGGGAAAGGGCATATTTATTTTATGAAAAAGGTTCACAAATATTTGTTTTCTATTTTTCAATTTGAGCTCCATGTAAAGTCGACACAATCCATCAACATTTGGCACAATTTTAAAAAAAAAAAATATCTTTGACCAAATTAGCTTTTCTTTAAACGATTACCAACAAGAGTGTATGAGAAATGTACACACCAAATTGCATGTGTCCAACATCTATATTAGCTGAGATTTAAGGTTTCAGATACATAACAAATGGGAAAAAAAGATTTTGAGATAATTCAATTTTTAACTTTGAAGGCAAATAAACATAAGTTTAATAACAACAAAATGTATTCTCACATTGTTTTTTTAAATAAGCAACATATACATAGTCATTTGCAAATACAATTAATTGTTAAATGCACCAGCAACATATGTTTCACCTTCTGCTAACTCGCGCTGATGTTCTCGTCCAATACGCCTTTTTTTAAGGATTTTCCTTTTCCACTTTGATACACCCAATGTTCTTCTTTTTGAATCATAGTATTTTGTATTCAGCATTCGAGTAGCATGTGCGTGATTTACAACACCCCATTCCATTCCAATTCTGTCCGTTTCCATTTTTAGCCCTAAAGGACCACATTTGAAAGATAGAGTGGCAAAGGAAGTTACCGGTTCTACCGCTGACAGTGAAGCAAATGTTGTTTTAGGGAAGCACTGTCAAATCAATGAGTTGAAACTTTCATTGGCATTCTGTGTACCCATTTTTGCAGGAGGAGATGCGTATCTTTCAGCCTTGTATGAATTAAGTAGATGAGTCGGCCAACTTCTGCAAAAAATGTTGCCGATGTTGTTACTGCAACCATGTCTTCAGAGTTCTCTGGAAGAGGCACCAGGAATTTTCACCCTCTGGACAAAGTCTATGGTTGGGTGCATTGTCAGTGCTCATCATGTGAAAAAACCTCGCTTCATTTTTGTAACATCAGGGGCATTGGTTTTTAAATTGTTAGCATATGTGTTTGTAATTTGTTCGATGGGCGATGTGGTCAGTTAGATTTAGTGACTCATTTGTTTTCTTCAAATTGCTAAGAACATTAAACATCCTTTTCGCTATGTGGTTGATGCAATCCTCTTTCTTTTATCTCAATGTCATAGCATTTAGAATTTTGGACTTCATTGAATGCCTTTGCATCCTCGTCGCAAAGCATAGTGCCATAAATCAGAGATCTTTTTTCAACTGACCTTGAATAAATAATCATTGCTGCCACAGTCTGCATTGCATTTGAAGACCAATCTGTATTCTGCTGGCATTGAGGTTTATGCATTTGTATCCAATTCATAAGCTCAAAAGAACCTGGCTTTGGACCAACTGCACATATTTTGCAATAATTGCTGATGAACTGAGTATCCAAACTAAGCGCCTGTCAACGCCAATGGCAACACAAACTCCGTGGTGCAATGAAAGGCCACGTTTTTGCCATGTATTGTTTTAAGACACAACGATGATAGGACGCCCTGTGTTACTTTTGACACGGCCTTGGAGGGGACCTGTAGCTGCTGCTCTTTCTGCAACTACACGAGCTGCTTGACACATTGCTTCTTCTGCTGGAATACTAACCGTTTTGGATACCTTGTAAAATGATGTGTGGTGCATCTGGTTCTTTATGTTCATGGTGGACAGCAATGACTGCAACTTTGCATAGCCAATACCATTGTCATTAAAACCAATTAATGTCCTACAGTTGATGTCATGCTGTTTATTCTGCATAAAACGTAACAATCCAAAACAATTACCTTTAAAACAAAAGGAATTCAAAACACAAGTTTTTGTGTTATGCCACACTCATTTAACACAAATATGAAAACTATTAACTTCATATGCATACAAATAATGATAAAAAAAACAAATACGGTGTGTGCTGTCATGGTGTAGGATGTCAACATATGTTTAGCAATAAATAATATTAGCCTACACATGCACAACTTCTGAATGTCACACTATTTGTATATTTATATATATATATATATATATATATATATATATATATATATATATATATATATATATATATATATTTCTTAGTCTTAGTCTACCTCAACTTCTACAGGAGTTTATGTGCAGATACCTGCTCTGGTATAAGCTTAATGTAGCTGGGAGGCGGATTTCAAGCTTGATGAGCTAGATTCTAGAACTTTATTCCTCGGCTGCATTTAAGTATCGCGGAGTGTGATTAACCGATGTGCGAATCCATCTTCATAAACGTATACACTTGAGCAAAGCAGACCCACATCCTGTTAATCGTTGTCTATATAGGTCTTAACAAAGGTCATGAACATGACCAGTGTTATGCCATGTCGTACAGTTGGTTGCCTCTTAGAACATGATCTTTGTGGGACAGTGACGGTATTCTTATCCTTCCCGTACACAAAGATCCCGGGAGATCACTGTAATATATTATACTTTATTATGAATATATTTTAAAGAGAAATGTATTATAGTTTATTGCAATTATTGTATGTAGGAAATACTTTTTTTTTTAAATTAGTACAATGCAAGTAAATGTGTACAATTAGTCATTATAACTGCTATATATGTACTGAAAAAGAACATTGCATAATATTACTTTTTTAAGACAATTTCTGAGAAAACAATTCGTTTATGGAGACACCATTTAATCGTCAAATAGCTTATGGTGTACTAACAAACCTGATGTCAAGACATGTGGCTATTGCAACGTGAACATATGTTTCCGCCATACTTTTAGTTTCAATGTAATTAGATGCAGCAGCGTGTCCTGTATTTACATATGTGTATATCTTTATAACGCTTTCATTAAATGAACATGCTTAAATGCGAATTATCTTTACTCAAAACCCATCTATTGCGCCAAATGAACGATCTATTAATACTTTTTTTAACAATGTATAATATCAGCTGATTTCAAATAATCACTTTTCGCGTAGTGCAAGTAGTTAGCGAGCTGGTCTGAGTGGTTTTGGGTTCACTCCCCAATAGCGGCAGCAATGTTTTTTCCGACCGCAACGGCGTGGGGATCGTCATGTAACTCTAAGGATTCGATTCTTTGTCTGGAAGTTTTGGTAATTGTCCATGATTCACAGCCATAAACTGACACAGGAAAAATACAGAAACTCAAAACTTTTACTTGTTTAATTCTGTTGATGCTCTGCCATAATTTCTTATTATGTTTAGTCCCTGCATTGCCATGACTAGGCTTCTTCCGATTTCTTTTTAGCAGTCACCTTTTGTGTATAATCTGGATCCCAAATATTCAAAATGTGTGATCTGATATATTTCCTCACCATCCACTGTCAATGTATGCTGTCATTATGTTTTGTCGGTGGTCATTATCTTTGTTTTTTTATGTTTATAAAGAGGTTTTTATTTATACTATGTCCATTTACGGCTGGAATTAGCTGCTCTAGCCATTCTGCACTTCTTGATCGTATCACTGTGTCATCTGTGTCACTCTGGAATCTCGTACCCGCCAATCGTAAATGGGTCGACATATTGAATGTTCTCATTTTCTCGAACATTTCTCATTATACATTCCTCATATATGGTGTATAGACAAGGTGAGAGCATACATCCCTGTCGTACTCCCTTGTGTACTGTAAACCAGTCTGATGTTTGCCCATATACTCGGACAGCGGCTTGCCGATCTTGGCATAATATTTAAATGAGATGAATAATATGCACAGAAAACCCCATTTCCTTCATGATTTTCCACATGTTTTTATGCTTTACCGTATCGAAGGCCTTGATGTATTCAACGAAATGTGTGTACATGTCGTCATTAAACTTTCTCCATTTTTCGTGGATTTTCCTCATACTGAATATGTGGTCTCTGTAGTACCCAATGTATTGAAAACGCATTTCTACTAACAGTCATGAAGTACTGTAAAAGACAGAGACCATCAATCATTTATGTGAACGATGCAGGCGAGTGCAAACCACCACATTATTTTACAAACCAAAAATGAGGAAACCAAAAGATCTTCTGGTCGGACATCCATGACAGGCTTATCTGGGATGACAACGAATTAGTAGCAATTACAAGTACTAGGAATGACAGTCGAAAGTTGGGCAGAAATGCATGGAAAACACATAATACTGAAAAAAGGAGAATAATTAATTTTGGAACAATAAACACGCGGATCGAGCCCCAAGTCAAACCAAATTATGTTTAAGAAGGAAACCGAAAGAAATAGAGTCGAGTCTTGGAACATAGAAGGTATAATCACGCCATGTCGAAACCGTAACATGTAGATGTTTTAAATATCGCAAGGATAGAAAAGAGCATCTCTGGCCTTAGATTACTTGTAGGCTAAAGGGCGTCAATAACACACGTCGGATACAATCCAGCCAGCGACAATGATCTAACAATTAGCGTGACAATTTTATAATTAAACATCAACGGGTGCAGCAGAAGAAGAAGACATATAGACATGTTATAATAATAGCTGTCCATCGTTGTCACAGGTTTCCCTACACCCGATTTGACTGCGCTTCTCCAGTCAGATCTGTTTTGCGCAAGACATTCCCAGGTGTCGATGTCTATCTGGCAACTTTTTAGTGAATCCTTCAGACCGTCTTTACAACGTTTCTTTGGGCGCCATCTCTCGCGCCATCCCTCTCTCAGCTCGCCGTAGAGAAGCTTCTTTGGGAGCCGCTCGTCTGACATACGGACGAGGTTTCCGACCCATCCTATTTGTGCTTTTTCTAGCAGTGCATGGATGCTGGGCATGTTAGCCCTCGAGAGAACCTCGATGTCAGTGACATGATCTTGCCATCGGATGTGGAATATTCGCCTCAGGCAACCTGTGTGGAAGTGGTTTAACCTCCTTGTATGTGCAGAGTATACAGTCCAGCTTTTGCAAGCGTATAGTAGGGTTGGAATGATGGTTGCACGGTAGGCGTTGAGTTTGGTCTTGACGCTGATGCCACGACGTGCTCAGACCATCGAGCGCATTCTATCAAAGGCTGTGCTGGCTTTTTCTATTCTGCTTGCCACCTCATCGTCTAGGCTGACAGATCTCGACAGCGTGCTGCCCAGATATGTGAATTTCTCTACGGCATTCAACGTCTGCCCGCTGACTGTTGTCTCTGGTTTTGTGTTCGACATGCCTGGTGACGGTTGGTACATGACCTCTGTTTTTTTTGGCATTTATGGTCAGGCCAAAATTGTTGCATGCGGCAGAGAACTGGTCTATTCCAACCTGAATGTTCAGTTCTGAGTTGCTCATTAGAGCGCAGTCGTCAGCAAATACAAGTTCCCTGATCATGTCGCTAGCCACTTTGGTTTTGGCCTTCATTCTTCTGGAATTGAGTAATTTGCCATCTGTGCGGTACTTTATGGATATTCAAAGCTCCAATGATCTGAAGGCGTCTGTCATCGTTGCCGCGAACATCATGCTTAACGAAGTCGGGGCGAGTACACATCATTATTTTACTCCGTTTGATACTAGAAACGTTTTAGAGATTGCAGCGCTGTCCAGTACACGATAAAACATGACTTCGTGTAGCTGTTTTACCATTGTTATGAACTTGTTTGGGCAGCCTAACTTAGACATTATCATCCACAGCCCTGCTCTGTTAACTGTATCAAATGCCTTTGTCAGATCAATAAATGTGGTGCACAAGGCCTGATTTTGTTCTCGACACGTCTCTTGTACTTGACGAGAGGCAAAAATCATGTTCACTGTTCCTCTTCCGGCTCTGAATACACATTGGCTTTCTGGGGGGTGGTGGCTTTGTTCAAGGTGTTGGTTGATCCTGTTTAGCAGTAAGCGATCTAGGATCGTACCTGCTACGGAGAGTAGCGATATTCCACGATGATTGTCGCATTCCTGACGGTTGCCTTTTCTTTTGTACAGGTGAACGATTGAGGCGTCCTTTAGCTTCTGCGGAATTGTTCCTTCAGCCCACATGTGACAGAAGAGCTCAGTGATCCTTCTGGCAAGGGATGGGTCAGCTGTCTTATATACCTCTGCTGGTATTGCATCAGCTCCTGGAGCTTTTCCTATAGATAGTGAACTGATTGCCCTGTCGACTTCCTCCTCATTAATGACTTCATCAAACGCCAGGTTCAGTTCCACCTGTGGCATTCGCCGTATGGCCTCTTCATTTATGGACGATGGGTGGTTTGGTATTTTGCAGACATTTTATAATACTTTACACAACACCACATATACAATTGTAAAAAGAGACATCATGACAATTATAGAGGATTTCAACTTGAAATAAGTAAGAGAAACATCAAGCTGACAAGAAAGAATCCATGACCGTATGTGTTAGGGCATATACACGAAAGAGAAGAAACATTATTTAAAGTATGCCTAGAAATCAGACTTCCCATCACAAACATTCTTTATGAAATAACCCGTGTCACCGATATATGTGAACTTCAACGGACAGATAAGGCAGTTACAAAACAGAAAACATTGTAATGCATCGCATATGGCGTTATAGGAAAGCATTCTCAAAGGAACTACCAGGCACTATCTGTGACTCAGATCAGCAACTGCTAGTCGCGGACATCAGGAAACGGTTGAAAATCATGCCGAAAAGCACTAGACTAGTACGATATGATGTTAACGTTATACCGCAGAAGTATACCATATAAGTCAAACACAGATCCACAGTTTTTATCGAAGCAAAGGATGATATACCTTTTGGATGTAATTATCATACATGCTAGTGGAGTAAGTGTCAAATGAAAAAAAGAAAAATTATCAGATTTTAATTTGCTTCGTGTTCGGATTGACTAGACATGCTGGAAATGTGTCTCGCTATGACAACATTCCACGTAGAATGGATTGGCAAATCTACTGCACTGCAAAGAGTTTTTAGTGGAAAATATTACAACATATATACATCAAACACACACGCATCAACCGCTCAATACGTCCAATGCACATAGATCCATGCATGTATTTATATACTGGCCAAAACTTCCACTGTTCATAAATACGACTACTGCACATAAAGTAAGCACGCATCCATACAGTTGTAAATACGTCTTGTTCTATCCTGGGGTTGAAATCAGCGTACCTTCGCCAGTATAATCCAAGGAAAACATTTAAACAAACAAACTGAAAAAAAACACAGGCGAAGTATATTATTATTTTATTAGCAGGTAATTCAATTCCTGGTAAACGGCACACATCTCTGAGTTTTATTACAATAATGTACTGAAAACTCATACAACTAGAAAACAGTAAAAAAAATCCGGGATATAGACCAAAACCGCCATATAAATAATTAGCACACTATTCTGAAGAGAGATTCGAAATGATAAGTCATAACATATATTAGGCACAGGCAGAAATTTTGAATAGATGCAAAGGAATTTAGCACGAAATAAGACGAATAACTGGCGTCTTAACCGCTATGCATCATCATCAGGTCATAGTCATAGGAATGGTCAACGAGATCATGAATGTTGTCCGTCCATCTCTGCCTATCCTCTGCAGCAGTCTTCAGCTCAGCATACGTCTTTAAAGCCATATCTCCGCAAGCCTGAGACAAAAATGTTTTTCTAGGCAGCCCCCCCCCCCCTCTTCCTCTTCCCTCTCTCCTTGCCTTCATAATGTTTTTTAAGAACGTTTCGACTGGCTCCTCTCTCTACATATCATGACCCAACCAGCCACGTCGATTTATTGTTATCTGCTGTATCAACTTTCTCTCTTCTCCCATCTCATCCAATACCTTTTCATTTGATTTCATCACGATCCAGCTCACTCTTTTTATCTTTCGGTAACACATCTCAAGACCCTCCAATAATGTTTCCTCTCTTTTATGTATAGTCTATTATGTAGAACCTTACATTACCACACTCAAAACATATTTTTTTATAAGATTATATTCCTTAGAGACATGCTAATGCTTTTTGAGTAAGTATTATGTGTTTCTTTCTAAACACGTTCTTTGTCATTGCAATTCTAAATGGCATTTCTCAATAGCCTTGTACATCTTCTATTATGGTTCAACAACGATATGGGAATTTGAATAAATGCTCGACTAATTTATTATTTATTTTTAGTCGTACATTGGTTGGTTCTTTGGTTATGATCATCGTCTTGGTCTTCTCTATGTTCACTTTCATGTCAAAGATATCTGCAGTGTTGCTAATTGTATAAGCATTTGTTGTAGATCATATTCCATCTCTGCTATAATGGCTTGGTCATCGGCGTATTTTATTACTTTCAGTATTTCGCCCTTAACCTTTACCACCATATTGCATTTCTTCATTGCTTCAGCCATCATCACCTCTGAGTAGGCATTGGACAGGTCAGATGAAAGTTAACATCCCCATTTTACTCCCTTTCTTATAGCTGTCATGTCCGTGGGCCCATCTCTTAATGAAATGATGGACTTTTGGTTCATGTGTAGGTTCTGCAGCCCCCGAAGAAATGGTTCTTTAATGTTGGCATGCTTGAGGATCTTAAAAACCTTCTTCCATGACACTCTATCAAACGCCTTCTCATAAACTATGTTACAGATATACGGGCGTCATTCCCGATCGATCATTTTCTCTGCAAGGAACCTCATTGTGCCAATTGCTGCCTCTCTGGTGTCTGATTCTCTTCTGAACCCAAATAAATTATCTTTCAAAAACCCTTCTACGTGGCTTGTTTTTCTCTTTCTGAATATTGCCAGGAGGATTTTGAAAGCATGTGGTAGCAGGCGTTTTGTTCTGAAATTGGGGCATTCAGACGAATTGGATTTCTTTGGGAGTGGGATTAATGATGTTGTAGTGTAATCCACCGGCCAATTTCCTGTGAGATAGATATCATGTACCAGCCGGAAAAGTCGACCCTGCATAGGTTCACCTTCCGCTTTTAGAAGCTCCGTTCGTATGTCATCTATACTTACTCCTTTAGATTTGGATTCTTGCGAAGGGTACATTCAATTTATGTTCGACATATCTGTGTGTCCTTTTCTGTTACTTCTTTCTCACTTATTGTATTTGAGATGTGAGCTGTATGGTTTTCTTCTTCTTCTTCACATAGTTTTGCACTTATTATCGCCATCCCTCTTTCTTTTTATTTGGGTCTGTACTGATGTTACCCAGTTTATCTTGTATGGCAGCTAGCTGAACTCCCTTATTAAACCGCTATTACATGTGTACAAATAATAACGGCGTTAATACACTGATAATAGCAATGATTTACTCGAAAGATGGAACAATATTGCAGAAAAATGCGCATTACATCTAAGTAAGCCCCAGCGTGACTCATAATAACTATGACTAAAAGACGGAACCTACATTAGATGAGGTTCAACTAGCAATCCGAAAAAAACTAAGTTTGAGAAATGAGAAGTCAAACAGGAAGGGATGACACACAGGTAGGAGAAGAGACGACCCGCATTCACTGTGTAAGAAGATATGGCACAGCACAATGTGTTCTAGAACATGAAAACCATATGTGCATATACCACAGCTTCCTATCGATGGCAAGGACTAGCGAATTTATTAAAATATGTACTGGGGAGAGACTGCAATTAATACTGATAGATAACACAGTATAGAACTTCAGGCACATACAACAGGGAATAAGGCAAGGGTATGCGTTGTCCCTTGATGTATTATCTCTGTAAAAGTGAATTGTTATTGCCTGAAATACCAATTGGTAGACATAACGAAACGCATAGTTGGTTACGCTGATGACACTGTGTTCATAGCTCAGAAAAGACATATTTACAAGAAATGGTCAACATGGTAGTTATTTAAACAACAAATAATAGGCTCCATAGTAATCATATGTAATGGTGAATAATAAGTAGCACTAATCTCCAAACTGATTTATTACGATGATCAAAGAATAACTAAAACAATTACAGTCATTGCAATACGTATTCCAGTCGTATGAAATATGCGCTAATGAAATGCAAAACAGATTGTCCAAGATATAATCAGTACTCAAAGGGTGAGAGGGGAATCATGTGCAACATAACCATATCCCTGGATTTATGGACACGAGTTATTGTATGTAACGTCAAACCAGAATGGGCTCACAGAAGCGAGTAATGGCCAATTCGCAGACATTAGGATCATTGGAGGAACGGAAGTGTGGTTTTAGAAAGAACGTTTAAACATCCAAGTACTGCATAGACAAATGTTAAGACAAAAAAACAAGGCAAGGCAGTCATTCTTTTCGGAAATGGCGTGAGAAAAGTTCGGTTGAAATACACGGTAACAACGGGCAGAATTGTAGATAGATGAAATGAGCAAAGAAAGAAAATATTGGATATATTGGAGGCATTGCATGGAAAGCGATACACATGAAAAGAGGAAATGGAGGTCCAGTATCGTCAACGCTTTCCGACAGGTCATGTGATGCTGCTGGTAATTGTATGCCTGTCCTCAAGAATGGTGATCTAAATCAACGCACTATTTACCGAATTATAGCGTTTTAAAAGCATACTAGAACAATTCGTCGACGAATGATCAAAATGTGGTTAGAAAACAAACTCAACATCAGAGTACACATCGCATGCATGATTTAGTTATGGCAGTAGTATGCGCGATCTGAACGTACAAATAACACGTGAAACATTAGTGGAAAGTTCATAAAGTGCAATCCAGACCTATGCACTTGCTCCGTAGATTAAACCAACACTTCTGACTGTGCTATACGAAATGATATTACGTTCCATGCAGTACACTGTGTTTTTTATAGTACCTGACTCAACTGATCAAATCACTGTATTAAGAAGAACAATCAGCGAAGAGAAAATATGGAAATACATCGTGTATGTTTAGTGTGCAAAATGGACAAATACTTCGATGCATATTCTACGCTAATCTTTTCAACACGTTTGCTTAAAACATACTATGTAACGTTAAAAATTACCACGACTAAGAATAATGGACACTTTGACAATCGGTGAAAATAAAATACCAGCACTAAGATATGCAAATAATGCGATTGTCGAAATCGCTCCGAAGGTGGAACGGATGATCATTTCGATTAGACAATGCCGCGGAAAGAAACAAAACAAATATGCATACACATCAGCTAGACCATAATAGTGAGCAATGCTAAGACCAAAAACAGACCTTAGGTTAACACAGAGAAGCAAGACGTGATATTGGTGGCAACAAAAGAGGTTCCTCTTCTTCTTCTTCTTCTTCTTCTTCTTCTTCTTCTTCTTCTTCATCTTCTTCTTTTTCTTCTTTTTCTTCTTCTTCTTCTTCATACGCTGTCATACGTCAACTTGAATTTGTTCGAAAAAAGCGGCTGTCATCCTGAGGATGTCGACACTGCCTTAGAGCTTGTCTAGTGTTGGCACTGGTGATGGCCACTTGTTCTTTCTCTGGTCCGCGTATGTAGGGCAATTTTGCAGCAGATATTCAACGGTCATTTTCCCTGTACCACAGGCGCATTCGTCAGTGCCACCTATCTTCAATGTATTGTATAGATAATACCTCAGTTTGTTGTGGCCTGCGCGGATTCTGAAGACCACGGCCTCTTCTCTTCTGTTCAACTGGTTACAGGAATCATTTTTTGTGTAGCCAGTATGTTCTTTTTCCCATTTGGCCATATATCTGGCTATAATAAACCTTTTGGACTCTTCGTAGGTCACACTAGAATCTGGTTGTGGTAATCTTGAACCTTCTTTTGCCAGGCTGTCTGCCTCCTCGTTGCCTTGAATGTTACATTGGGATGGAACCTACTGTACCACTACTCTTTTTGGTGCGGACTGCTGACGTAGTTGACAGAGTACTGCTCTTAAAACATTAAGTTATGTATTTTTCTGGCATTTTAATGCTGTAACTACGGCCAGGGTATCTGTAAACAGGACTGTCTGGCTATCATTGCTTTCGCCTGTCAGCATTGCTTTTACTGCAGCCTTCAGTGCCTCTGCCTCTGCTATGAAATTGTTTGATAATTTTTCAGTTGCCACTGACAGTGTTTTTTTTTCTAGCATTTGTTAGGCTCAGGAATACACATATCTCTCCAGTCTGTGTTATGTTTGTTACAGAACCGTCGGTGTATGTATGAGTCCAGTCCATGCTTGGGTAGTTTTCCGCTATGTACCTCAGGGTTATGTCAAAGATATCTGCCGTACTGCTAATGTCATTGAGGTCATAACGTCGCTGCCGTTGAGTCAATCAAAGCTGGCGGGGAGCTGCTCGATATTCACCGCATACGGCGTTAAGGTGTGAAACAACTAGTAAACGACTTAGTTCTCGGTCGGGGTGTCGTAAGCAGTAGAGCAGCCACCTCACTGCGGACTGTTGAGACTCAGCCCTTGATCAAGAGAAGTCCGCGCACCAGGCGAACATCCCCGCGTCATGACCATGCTTTTTCCCTGGTTAAATGCATTCCTGCCTCGCTCTTTACCTCTGTCTGCAATCAGTCATCTCAATGAACGCAGAAGACATTGCACCTCTGCCCTATTGTGACAACCTCCCAGGTGGCATATCATGTTAGGCGTACCATTACTGCAGAATACTAAAGGAGAGCAGAGAGATACTCCCACTCACATGCATATGGTATGTTTCTGGCAGGACGTGACGATCCTGGGTCACAGACACACTGGACTGCTTCTCTGCCGGGAAAGTATAAACTAGTTTATCATATCATATCATATCATTACCGCACCCTATAAACACGAGTGGTGAAGACTCGATAATCCTGCAAGACAGCATCCCTAAAGGAGACAACTCTGACCTCAAACAACTGCTGCCTTGCAGATAGGCTGGGGAAAGCCAAAGGCTAAGTAGGGCATCCATACAGAAACGCATGTTGAAATCGGATGCACCGGGCCACAGGCTTAACGAAACACCGCAACGTATATCGCTGTATGACGACCGTTCAACCTTACATACAAAAGTATGGTGCTCATCATGTGGAGTCTCGCCAGGCAGCGAGAGTGCGGGCCCCACGCCTCCCATGTGCTGTGGAGTAAAGGCACACGGTGATGGGTAACAACTGTTAACTAAAAACCAAAAACCCTCAGAATACAATAGTAGAATGCGGAGAGAGTCATCAACTAAAATATGTCCCTAACACATCACTTGCATGAAGTGGCATGTATCCAAGAAACGCACCTCAACAACAACCACAAATTCTCAATCAGAGGATAGAATACCTTCCGTCTTGATAGAGAAGGTCACAAAGGAGGGGTTCTGATACTGACACTTAACTGCATACCGAGTAGCGCGGTAGCTGTCAATCACACTGGACAAGCAGATATTGTAGGAGTCGACATAATGACACAAGAAACGAAGATCCGCATCTTTAACCTGTATGCCCCACCCAACAAAGACCTGTCGCTCTCGAGTATGGAAATAAATGACTCCAGCTGCCTAGTATTTGGAGATTTCAACAGCCACTTAAAGAGATGGGCTATTCGGACACAGACGACAGAGATGATGAAGTGGAAGACTGGGATATAGACACCAATCTATATCTTATCAATATGCCGGAGGACAGCCCTAGCTTCTATTCTAGAATATGGCATACCACCTCTACTCCAGACTTGGCCTTTTCCACGGCTGACATCCACCACAAAATAGACAGCCAAGGAGCTTAACCAATTGACAGGTAGCGACCACAGGCCAATTAGCCTAGAAATTGATATGGAAGTAGGCCCACAGGAAATAAAACCGATCCCACGTTGGAACTATAAACGAGCCGACTGGGACATATTTGCAATTCTCAACCATCAACACAAGGAATAACAACATGAAACCTAAGGTGGAAAGCCTAAGCAAAGCAGTAATGCAAGCAGCCACCGAAACCATTCCAAGAGGGGCAAGGAAATATTACAAGCTATATTGGAATGATGAGCTGCAGAAAGCAGAAGACGAAGTCTCAAATGTTAGGAACATGGCAGAGAGAGAACAATCTTTGGAGGCAACTATCGCCCTAAAGGCTATCACGGCGAAATGCAAAAGAAGAATAAACCAAATAATAAGAGATAGCTGGAAAAACAAATCAGAAAGCCTCAATTTAGATAAAGAAGGGAACAAACTATGGACGTTAGTCAGAGCCAAGAATGACGAAACACCATCAAATAAAAAAATTACCATCAAGCATGGTGAAAACATGCTTACTGAAAAAAAGCAGCAAACGCCTGTATAGAACATTATGCCAGAGCAAACCAAATTGATGTCCCTACAGACAGGTACACAGACATTAGTAAAAAACAAAAGAGCCACGACAACATCAATATGTCATCAGAGAAGCACATGATGGCAACGCTAACAATGAATAAAATGGCACAGGCCATGGTAACTTTAAATAGCAAGAAATCTCCCGGAAAAGATGGGGTAACAAACGAAATGCTGATGGGATTGATCAAAACAGCAAAGAGGAAGTTACTATCTGTGCTGAACAAAATCTGGAATATGGGAATTATACCGCAGGCATGGAAAGACGCTGTACTTATACCAGTACCACAGAAAGAAAAAGATAGAACATACCCAAATGGAAACAGGCCTATCAGTCTACTGAGATGTCTAGGAAAACTGATGGAGCGTATGATAAAAACCAGACTGATGTGGCATCTGAAAGAAAAACTCACACTTATCCCACAGCAAGCAGGCTTTAGACAGCACATATCAACTAAGGACCAGATCACTCTTATAGCCCAGGTAATAGATGATGCTTACCAGGAGAAAAAAACAAACAGTAGCGGTTTCGGTGAATTTAGAAAAGGCCTTTGACAAGGTGTGGAAAAAGGGACTAAAAGTCAAGCTAAGAAGAAGTGAAGTGTGTGGAAAAAGGTACAGATGGACCAGAAACTACCTCGAAAACAGAACAGCCAGAGTTCAACTACAAGGGCAGCTGAACAAACAGGTGACACTTGAGCAGGAAGTACCCCAAGGGGCAGTACTGTCACCCACACTCTTCCTGGAGTATATTAAATACATCACAGAGAATATACCAAGAATAGTACACAGCTCCATGTTTGCAGACGATCTGGCTATGTGGACCTCTGAAAAGAATCTCACCATAGCAAGAATGCGGAAGCAGCAGGCCCTAACATCGCTGGAAGAGTGGGCGAACTCATGGCTGATCAATATAAACGAGGACTTCTTCTTCTTCTTCTTCTGCGTACACAGTCAGACAGTAACCATTATTTTTTCGAAAAAAGCGGCGGTCATTCTGAGGCTCTCGCCACTGCCATAAAGCTTGTCTTGCAGTTCCACTGGTAATGGCCACATCTGCTCTCTCTGGTCCGTCAGTCTTCGGAGTTTCTCTGACTGCAGCTGGGCTCTGCAGTCTCTTCTATCGGTGATGGATTGCAGTTTTGTAATCTTTTCAAGTTCTACAATTGGCGTTGACTTCATGCCACCTGTTATAATTCTCATGGCTTGGTTTTGAAGTTTGTTAACTTTATCGAAGTTCGCCTTCGCTGCTGTTGTCCATGCCGCAATGCCATACTCGAGAACTGGTCTCACTCTTCCAGTGTACAGTTTCTTTAGTATGCCTTCGTCTGCTCCCCAGCTTGTGCCAGCAAGTTTCCTCATGATTGCCATTCTTTCTCTGGCTTTCATTCTTCTTCTTCTTCTTCTTCTGCGTACACAGTCAGACAGTAACCATTATTTTCTCGAAAAAAGCGGCGGTCATCCTGAGACTCTCGCCACTACCATAGAGCTTGTCTTGCAGTTCCACTGGCAATGGCCACATCTGCTCTCTCTGATCCTCGTATGTCGGGCAGTTCTGCAGCAGATGTTCAGTGGTCATTTTACCAGTACCGCACGGGCAATCGTCGGTACACCCTATCTTCAATTTGTTGAATAGGTGGTACCTCAGTCTGTTGTGGCCAGTGCGAAGTCTGAAGACGACGACCTGCTCTCTTCGGTTCAACTGGTAATAGGCATCGTTTTTGGTGTAACCAGTATGTTCGGTTTCCCATTTGGACATGTATCTGGCTTTGATAAGCCGTTTTGACTCTTCGTACGTCATACTGGTATCTGTTTGTGGTAGCCTTGCACCTTCTTTTGCCAGTCTGTCTGCCTCCTCGTTGCCTTGGATGTTGCAGTGTGACGGAACCCACTGTACCACTACCCTTTTTGGTGCGGACTGCTGGCACAGTTTGCAGAGTGCTGCTCTTAAGTCATTAAGCTCAGTGTTTTTCTGGCTTTTTAGCGCTGTGACTACTTCGAGATCATCTGTCAGCAGGACTATATGGCTCTCATTTTCACTGTGTGTTACCATTTCTTCCACTGCCGCCCTCAGTGCCTCTGCCTCTGCTCTGAAATTGCTTGTGTACTTACCAGTAGCGAATGACAGTGTTATTTTTCTGCCATTTGGTAGGTTCAGGAATGCTCCTGCCCCTCCGTTCTGTGTAGTGTTTGTTACAGAACCGTCGGTGTATGCATGGGTCCAGTCCATGCTTGGGTAGCTTTTCGTTATGAAGCTTAGGGTAATGTCTCTCCTTTCTTTTTCACTCTGGTAGTTTTTGTTTGCAATACCTGGTATATTTTCTACCACCTCTGGAAATATATCCTGCCTCCAAGTAGGTTTTCGTACAGTAGTGATGGGTTTTGGTGTTGTTAGTGCGTTTATGGGATCTTCGTGCATCTTTGCTTTGGCTATTTCTGCAAAGTTTCTCCGCTTTAGTTTCCCATTTCCCAAATTGTTTAGTCTCTGGTACATTGGATGGTCCGTCAGTCTTCTGAGTTTCTCTGACTGCAGCTGGGCTCTGCAGTCTCTTCTATCGGTCATGGATTGCAGTTTTGTAATCTTTTCAAGTTCTACAATTGGCGTTGACTTCATGCCACCTGTTATAATTCTCATGGCTTGGTTTTGAAGTTTGTTAACTTTATCGAAGTTCGCCTTCGCTGCGGTTGTCCATGCCGCAATGCCATACTCGAGAACTGGTCTCACTCTTCCAGTGTACACTTTCTTTAGTATGCCTTCGTCTGCTCCCCAGCTTGTTCCAGCAAATTTCCTCATGATCGCCATTCTTTCTCTGGCTTTCATTCGGTTTCTCTCAATCTGACTTTTCCATGTCATGCGCCGATCAAATGTGACTCCCAGATAGGTTTTGTTGTCGTTTGGCTGCAGGATTTTGCCATTTAGACTTAATTTGGTACGTTGGGGTTTTAATGAAATCGAGAATATTGTGCACGTGGTTTTCTCCTCGTTTATTTTGACCAGCCATGAGTTCGCCCACTCTTCCAGCGATGTTAGGGCCGTCTGCATCCGATTTCTTGCTATGGTGCGATTCTTTTCAGAGGTCCACATAGCCAGATCGTCTGCAAACATTGAGCTATGGACTCTTCTTGGTATATTCTCTGTAATATCGTTTATATATACCAGGAAGAGTGTGGGTGACAATACTCCCCCTTGGGGTACTCCCTGCTCGAGTATCACCTTTTTGCTCATCTGCCCTTGTACTTGGACTCTGGCCGTTCTTTGTTTGAGGTAGTGGTTGATCCACTTGTACATCTTCCCACAGACATCACTTCTTCTTAGCTTGACTCTAAGTCCGTCCTTCGAGACTTTGTCAAATGCCTTTTCCAGATCCACCAACACAGCTACTGTGTGTTTCTGTGCCTGGTAGGCATCTTCTATCTCCTGGGCTATGAGGATGACCTGGTCCTCAGTGGATCTGTGCTGTCTAACGCCGGCTTGCTGTGGAATTAGTATTCGTTTTTCTTCCAGATGCCACATCAGTCTGGTGTTTATCATCCGTTCCATCAGCTTGCCGACACAGCTCAGTAGACTGATGGGCCTGTATCCATTTGGATCTGTTTTATCCTTTCCTGTTTTTGGTACTGGTACCAGTATTGCGTCATTCCATGCCTGGGGTACAATACCCCTTTTCCAGCTTTGGTTCAGGACTGACAGTAGTTTCCTCTTCGCTGTTTGGCCCAGCCCCATCAGCATTTCGTTTGTTATCCCGTCTTTTCCGGGAGATTTCCTTTTCTTTAGTGTTCTCATAGCCTCTTCCATTTGGCGCATTGTTAGTTTGGCCATCATGTGCTCTTCGGGAGCCGTATTTATGTTTTCGTGTCCCTTTAGCTCTTCGCTGTATGCTTATCTGCAGGGACCTCGATGTGGTTTGCTCTGGCATAGTGATCGACAAAGGCGTTTGCAGCTTTCTTACCTGTGATCAAGTTCTCGCCCTGCTTGATAGTAATTTGTTTATTTGACGGGGTTTCGTCGTTCATGGCTCTGACTAGCTTCCATAGCTTGTTCCCGTCTTTGTCCAGGTTTAGACTTTCCGTTTTATTTTTCCAGCTTTCTCTTGCTGTTTGCTTGAGAGTGTGTTTGTACTTCGCCTCGGCGGCTTTGAGGGCGATGTTTGCCTCCATGGATTTTTCTCGCTCTGCCATGTTCCTAGCATTTGTTACTGCATCTTCCACTTTCTGCAACTCATCATTCCAGTAGGGCTTATAGTTTTTCCTAGCTCCTCTTGGGATGGTTTCAGTGGCGGCTTGCATTATTGCCTTGCTTAGCCTCTCTACCATGGGCTTCATTTTGGTGTTTCGTGTGTTGATGGTTTCACACAGCCCATCTGTCAGGATTGCAAATCTGTCCCAGTCGGCTCGTTTGTAATTCCAACGTGGGAGCGGTTTTGTTTCCTGTTGGCCTACTTCCATGTCAATGGTTAGCCTGATCGGCCTGTGGTCGCTACCTGCCAGTTGGTTTAGCACCTGGCGGTCTATTTTATGGTGTATGTCCTGTGTGGAGAATGCCAAATCTGGAGTCGAGGTGGTATGCCATGTTCTTGAATAGAAGCTAGGGCTATCCTCCGGCCTATTGATTAGGGAGAGATTTGCATCTATCTCCCAATCTCCCACTTCGTCACCTCTGCTGTCTGTGTCAGAGTATCCCCATCTCTCCGAGTGGCTGTTGAAATCTCCAACTACTATGCAGTTGGAGTCTCTGACCTCCATACTCGAGAGCGATAGGTCTCTATTTGGTGGTCCGTACAGATTTAAAATGCGGAGCTTCGTCTCTTGGGCCATTATGTCAACTCCTACAATTTCTGCTTGTCCGGTGTGATTGACAGATACCGCGCTACTCGGTATGCAGTTTCTGGTCAGTATCAGGACCCCTCCTTTGTGGCCTTCTCTATCTAGACGGAAGGTCTGGTATCCTCTGATTGAGAATTTATGGTTATTGTTGAGGTGCGTTTCCTGGATACATGCAACGTCAATCCTACCTTCATGCAGGTGGTGTGTTAGGGAAAATTTTTTGTTAATGACTCCCTCCGCATTCCACTGTAGTATTTTGAGGGTCTTGAGGTTTTGGCCAATAGAAGTTGCCCCATAGCCATGTGCCTTGACTCCACGACACATGGGTGGGTGACCACCAGTAGTCAAGGGTGGGCCCCTTCGAGGCGTGAGGCTCGGCACTATCGCTGCCTGGCGGGACTCCGCAGGTTGAGCGCCATGCGTTTTTCTAATAGGTTGTACTGCCATCATACTGTGATTTACGTTGCACTGTTTTGTTAGGCTTGCGGCCCCGTGCATCCGATTTCAACAGGCGTTTCTGTAGGGATGCCCTCCTTAGCCTTTAGCTGCCCCCAGCCTATCTGCAAGGCAGCAGTTGTTTATGATCAGAGTTTTCTCTCTTATGGAAGTTGTCTTACCAGACTCTCGAGTCTACACTACTCGTGTCTATAGGGTGCAATGATGATATGTGATGATATATGAGATGGATTGGTTTACCCGGAAGAGAGGCAGTCCAGTGTTTCTGTATCCCAGGATCGTCACGTCCTGCCAGAAACGTAGCATTTGCATGTGAGTGGGGTATCTCTTTTTCCCTTTATTTTCTTGGCTTCTATGCAGGGATGGTACGCCTAGCATTCCCCGCCACCTGGGGTGTTGACACAGTGGGGCAGGTGTGCAATGTCCGCTGGTCTGCATCTCTTCTGCGTCCAGTATGATAGTTATATGGCTGATAACGTACAGAGGTAGATATCGTAGCCGGAGTGAATTCAGCCAGAGGACAAGCCTGGTAATGTCACAGAGATTTTGTTCGCCTGATGTGCGGACAACTCCCATGGTCAGTGGTTGAGTCTTGACAGTTCACAGTGAGGTGGCTGCTCTACTGTTTTCGACACCCCGACCAGGTACTAAGTCTTTGGTTGGTGTTTTCGCACCCCATCGCCGTATAGGGTGAGTATCGAGCAGTTGTCCGCCCGCTTTGATTGGCGGACGGCAAGGACCTCTTACTGTGGCTCTACCTGATAGGGCTGGGGCGCAAGCCCCAGGTCCCGAGCATGTAGGAGCCTCCCATTGCAGTGGTGCTGAGATTTTGGGCGGGATTGCGGCTTATAAGGGTTCGGCCGTAATCCCCCACATGGTAGCCTCGCGCCCTTGGCTTATGAGCCTGGTACGTGAACCAAAGTGTCTGCGGCTCCTCTCGATTTGAGCTGGTTTTCCGTAGCAACGCCCTGTCATTTGTAGGGTAAAACTGACCTGTCTTCAGATGATCTATTTCCAGCACCCGATCACTTTTTTGTCAGACGAATTTATTGAGGGCTTTTGTTTGTCAATGACCAGGAATTTGAAATCTGCGGTTTCTGCGGAGTTAAACACGATTTCCGTAGCGTTCTTTCATTTGAGTGTTTGAGAGCTGACTTGTCAACCGTGAGTCTAATACCAGCGTACGTTCATTATTAGACCCAAACGGCAGTGCTCTCGATTTGTCAGTTGTTCTACAGTATTGGCGTGTTCAGTCAAATTAAGCCGCAGGTTCCACACCTGGTGGTGCCCTTCCGTCAATTCCCTTAGCGAGACAATCAAGTTTCTTAGAGGGTAGCCCCAGATTTTCGAGGGTCTAATTCCAGCACATGTTCTCTATTAGGCCCCACCAAGGTGTACTTTTTGATAGTCATTCTGCAGTATTGGCGTGTTAAGTTAATTTAGGTCTCAGGCTCCACTCCTGATAGTGCTCTTCCGTCAATTACTTTTTCAGAACACTGGATGCAGACCAAACCGGGCCACAGGGGGCATAACCCCAGATTTCTGGGGGTCTAAATCCAGCACCAGTTCCATATCAGACCACAGAAGAGTGGTCTCGGCATGTCAATCATTTCAGTGTTGGCCGTGTTGAGTCAAATTAAGCAGCAGGCTCCCCTCCTGGTGGTGCCCTTCCGTCAATTCCTTTAAGTTTCAGCTTTGCAACCATACTTCCCCCGGAACCGAAACACTTTGGTTTCCCATAAGCTGCCCGCAGAGTCATCGAAGTAACTCCTGCGGATCGCTAGTCGGCATCGTTTATGGTCAGAACTATGACGGTATCTGATCGTCTTCGCGCCTCTGACTTTCGTTCTTGATTAATGAAAACATTCTTGACAAATGCTTTCGCAGTAGCTCGTCTTGCGGCGATCCAAGAATTTCACCTCTAACGCCGCAATACGAATGCCCCCGTTTGTCCCTGTTAATGTTTACCTCCAGTTCCGAAAACCAACAAAATAGAACCGAGGTCCTATTCCATTATTCCATGCACCATTATTCAGGCAGCCGAGGCCTGCTTTGAACACTCTAATTTTTTCAAAGTAAACGCGCCGGCCACCCAGGACGCTCAGCGAAGAGCACCCGTGGGAGAGAGCCGGCAGACGGTAGGGCAGAAGACAACGGGCGGTGAACCGGAGCGAGCCGGACCGCCCGCCTGCGCCTGAGATCCAACTACGAGCTTTTTAACTGCAACAACTTTAATATACGCTATTGGAGCTGGAATTTCCGCGGCTGCTGGCACCAGATTTGCCCTCCAATAGATCCTCGTTAAAGGGTTTAAAGTGTACTCATTCCAATTGCGGGGTCTCGAAAGAGTCCCGTATTGTTATTTTTCGTCACTACCTCCCCGTGCCGGGAGTGGGTAAGTTGTGCGCCTGCTGCCTTCCTTGGATGTGGTAGCCGTTTCTCATGCTCCCTCTCCGGAATCGAACCCTGATTATCCGTTACCCGTTAAAAACATGGTAGGCATGTCACGTACCATCGACATTTGATAGGGCAGACATTTGAAAGATGCGTCGCCGGCACATGAGGCCATGCGATCAGCACAAAGTTATCCAGAGTCACCAGTGGGGACGCCGCAACCCCGCGAGGGGAAACGACGATTGGTTTTGAACTTATAAAATCGCTCTTTCCGCGAGGGTCGGAGCTTGGTAAGCATGTAGTAGCTCTAGAATTGCCACAGTTATCCAAGTAGGATCGTGTCATCTAAGGAACCTCGACTGATTTAATGAGCCATTCGCGGTTTCACCGTGAGACAGTGTGAACTTAGACATGCATGGCTTAATCTTTGAGACAAGCATATGACTACTGGCAGGATCAACCAGATATCTGTCGGAGACGTACGTACAGCACACACCGGTCGGCGGAGGAAGGGTGTGTAAAAAGCCTCGCTGGGACGACTGCCGCAGGGACCGACTGACGGGACGGACGGACGAAACGTTTATTCCACCCGTCCCTCACTCCGTCGACCTAGGACCGCCTGACAGTGGCCTCCCACACGCACCAGACGACCGACCGACCGGGCTCGCTCGGGGAGGGATGGCAGCGCTCTGTGCAGAACGGATCCCAACGACCTCGGCAATGAATTTCACTGGGACTAGAGACAATTTGGCCTGCCGGCCTGCCCTTCTCCGTAGGGAGAACGCAGGGCCTCGAGGCAACGATTCCTGCTTTCCATTTGCCGGTCACAAGCTCTTTGCGAGAGTCGGACCACCAGCGAGACGTACTGTCGAGTTCTGCTATAAGCCTTAGATAAATAACCACGGACGGACCACGTTTCCTGATACGGACCAGACCAGCGCACCTCGGTGGAGGAGCCGCTGCAACAAACCGCACCCAATTCGCTCTACGGGGAAAGGCAAGCGAGCGTTTTCCGCAAGCCCGCGCTATCGCTCCGCCTGGCGGGACTGAGATCGCTTTACGAAAACTGGTTGAAATTGAGTCGCTGCGGCGAGACAACTACCCCAGGTAGGACAAAACCACATGAACAATATTATCGCGTTCAATCAAACCCCAAAACACCAAATTTATTCTAAACGGCAAATACCTCCAGCCAAACGGCAATCCAAACTATATGGCGCATGACATGGAAAAATCAGATCGAGAGAAACCGAATGAGAGCCAAAGAAAGCATGGCAATCATTAGGAAACTTTCTGGCACAAGGTAGGGAGCAGATGAAAGCATACTAAAGAAACTCTACACTGGAAGAGTGAGACCAGTTCTCGAGTATGGCATTGCGGAATGGACAACAGCAGCAAAGGCGAACTTCGATAAAGTTAGCAAACTCCAAAACCAAGCCATGAGAGTTATAACAGGAGGCATGAAGTCAACGCCAATTGTAGAACTTGAAAAGATTACTAAAATGCAATCCATGGCCGACAGAAGAGACTGCAGAGCCCAGCTGCAATCAGAGAAACTCTTAAGACTGACTAACCACCCAATGCATCAGAGACTAAACAATTTCGGAAATGGGAAGCTAAAGCGAAGAAACTTTGCAGAAATAGCCAAAGCAAAGATGCACGAAGACCCTATGAACACACTAACCACACTAAAGTCCATCCCTACTGTACGAAAACCTACCTGGAGGCAGCATATATTTCCAGAGGTGGTAGAAATTATACCAGGTATTAGAAACAAAAACTGCCAGTCTGAAAAAGAAAGAAGAGATACTACCCTGAATTCCATTACGGAAAACTACCCAAGCATGGACTGGAACCATGCATACACCGACGGTTCCGTAACAAATACAACACAGAACGGAGGGGCAGGATCATTCCAGAGCCTACCAAATGGCCGAAAAATAACACCGTCTTTCGCTACTGGGAAATACTCAAGCAATTTCAGAGTGGAGGCAGAATCACTGAGGGCTGCAGTGGAAGAAATGGTGACAGGTATAAGGAATGTAAGCCACATAGTCCTGCTTACATATGCCTTGGCCGTAGTCACAGCACTGAAAAGCCAGAAAAATACTGAATCTAACGATTTAAGAGCAGTACTCTGCCAACTATGCCAGCAGGCTGCACCAAAAAGAGTAGTGGTGCAGTGGGTTCCACTGTAACATCCAAGGCAACGAGGAGGCAGACAGACTGGCAAAATAAGGTGCAAAACTACCACAACCCGAAACTTGTATGACATACGAAGAGTCAAAACTGCTTTTTAGAGCTAGATACATGACCAAATGGGAAACCGAACATACTGGTTACACCAAAAACGATGCCTATTACCAGTTGAACATAAAAGAGCAGGTTGTGGTCTTTAGACTTCGCACTGGCAACAATAGACTCTGGTATCACCTATTCAACAAATTCAAGATAGGTGACACCGACGAATGCCCGTGTGGTACCGGGAAAATGACCGCTGAGCATTTGCTGCAAAACTGCCCGACATACGAGGATCAGAGAGAGCAGATGTGGCCGTCGCCAGTGGCAACACTAGACAAGCTCTACGGCAGTGTCGACAGCCTCATGATGACGGCTGCTTTTTTCGAAAAAAATAATGGTTATTGTCTGACTGCGTACGAAGAAGAAGAAGAAGAAGAAGAAGACGAAGAAGAAGAAGAAGACTCAAAAAGAAATGTGAAACATAACACTGAGGTACATAACGAAAAACTACCCAAGCATCGACTGGACCCATGCATAAACCGACGGCTCTGTAACAATCACAACATAGAACGAAGGGAAAGGGGTATTCCTGAGCCTACCAAATGGTAGAAAAACAACACACTATCAGAAATTGTGACATGCAAATAAAAAAAATGAAAGTTATATAGTCCTGCTTACAGATGCCCTGGCCGTAATCACGACCCTAAAAATCCAGAAAAATACTGAACTTAATGATTAAAGAGCAGAACTCTGTCAACCATGCCAGCAGTCCGCACCAAAAAGAGTAGTGGTACAGTGGGTTCCATCCCAATGTAACATCCAAGGCAACGATGATGCAGACATACTGGCAACAGAAGGTGAAAGACTACCACAACCATATTCTAGTGTGACCTACGAAGAGTCCAAAAGTCTTATTAGAGCCAGATACATGGCCAAATGCGAAACATAACATAATGCCTACACACAAAATTATGCTTATTACCAGTTGAACAGAAAAGAGCAGGTCGTGGTCTTCAGACTCCGCACAGGCTACAACAGAATGAGGTACCACCTATTCAATAAACTGCAGATAGGTGGAACTGACGAATGCACTTGTGGTACCGGGAAAATTACCGCTGAACATATGCTGCAAAAATTGCACGACACACCGGGACCAGATAACGCACATGTATACATCACCAGTGGCAACACTGGACACGCTTTATGGCAGTGTCGACGGCATCAGGATGACAGCTGCTTTTTTCGAAAAATTACAGGTTTACGTTTGACAGCGTCGAAGAAGAAGAAGAAGGAGAAGGAGAAGAAGTTGGCTTCTTTATCTAGATTTAAACTTTGTGTTCTTTTTTGTCCAACTGTTTCTTTTTTTTTTGGGGTTCAGTGTTCTTTTATATTTCGCAGTGATGGCCTTACGAGAGATATTTGCCTCAATAGTTTGCTCTCTCTCTCTGCCGCGTTCAAAGCGTTTGGGACTTGATCCTCAGCTTTCTGCAGTTCACGATTTTAATATGACTTGTAGTTTTTCCTTGCCCCTCATGGGATGGTCGCGGTGGCTGCTTGCAGTATTGCCCTACTTAGTTAGGCTTTTCACCATATATTTCATATTGTTATTTCGTGTGTTGATATTTTCACACACTCCATCTGTCAGCAATGCAAATCTGTCCCAGTCGGCTCGACTGTAGTTCCAACGTGGCAGCAGTTTTATGTCCTGGGGGCCTACTTCCATATCAATATCTAGCCTAATTGGCCTGTGGTCGCTACCTGCCAATTGGTCGAGCACCTGGCGATCTATTGTGTGGTGGATATCCCCCGTGAGAAGGCCAAGTCTGGAGTGGTGGTGGTATGCCATCTTCTGGAATAGAAGCTAGGGCTGTGGTCCGGCCTATTGATAATATATAGTTTTGTGTAGATCTTCCAGTCGTCCACTTCATCCCCGCTGCTGTCTGTGTCTGAATATCCCCATCTATCCGAGTGACTGTTAAAGTCTCCAGCCACTAGGCAGCTGGAGTCCTTGAATTCCATACTCGAGAGCGACATGTCTTTTTTGGATGGGCCATTCAGGTTGAAGAAACGGATTTTCGTTTCTTGTGTCATTATTTCGACTCTTAAAATGTCTGCTTGTCCTGTGTAATTTACAGATACTGCGCTACTTGGTATACAGTTACGTGTCAGTATCAAAACCCCTCGTTTGTGACCTTCTCTATCAAGTGGGAAGTATCTTCTTTTTGAGAATGTGTGGTTGTTGTTTAGGTGGGTTTCTTGGATGCATGCCACATATATCTTGCCTTCGTACAGGCGATTTGTTAGAGACAACTTTTTGTTAAGGACTCCCTCCGCATTACACTGTATTATTTTAAGGGCCTTTGGTTTTCGGTCAATAGCTCTTGCCCAATCTACGTGTGCCTTGACTCCACATCACATAGGTCGGGGGGGGTGACCACCAGTAGCATTAGGTGGGCCCCTTTGAAGCGTGGGACCCGGCACTCTCTCTGCCTGGTGGGACTCGTCAGGATGAGCACCATTAGTAGAGGTTCGAATATTAAAATCACATGGAATATATGGAGAAGTTGCCACATGGATTGACAGTTGGTTAACAGGAAGACAGCAGAGGGTTGGCATAGATAAGGAGTAATCTGAGTGTTGTGAAGTGAAGCGTGGAGTGCCACAAGCTCTGTTTTGGGACCAATTTTGTTCTTGATATATATAAATGATTTGGGCATTTATATAGGATCCATGGTTGCAAAATGTGCTGATGACACAAAATTAAACAGAAGTGTCTCATCTAAAGCAGAAGTGGATTTATTTTGGTCGGATTTAGATCAAATTCGAGAATGCTCTGTAAACTGGCAAATGGAGTTTAATGTAGAACAATGTACAGTCATTCAAATTGGTGGATCCAAAATGGAACATAAGTACAGAATGGGAGAGAACAATATCAGAAAGATAGATAGGATAAGGGACCTAGGGTTTATAATATATCATATCTCGGTGAGTGAGCAATTTCAGGAAGCAGTGAAAAAAGGCAAATAAAATGTTAGGTATGCTAAAAAGAAATATTAAATATAGGACCAAGGAAGTGCTAGTCAAATGTGTAAAGCATTAGTTATACCTACATTGGAGTAATGTGTACAGGTGTGGAGTCCTTATCATAGAGGGGATATGAACATGCGGGAATGAATACATATTCCATTACGGTTATTGGGGAAAGACTCAGAAAAACCGTCCTACATTGCCTGGAACAGAGAATAATCCGTGGTGACAATACAGGTTTATAAGATGATCAGAGGAATGTATAACCTAGACTATAACACGTTTTTAAAAATACTGCCACCCACAAGAACAAGAGGGCATAGCTACAAATCAACTAAAGAGAGGTCCAGCTTAAATTTTAGGAAATAATTGTTTAGTAAGAGAGTGGTGAATGCTTGGAATTCATTGCAAGGGGAGGTAGTGGAGGCAGGGACAGTTAATGCATTGAAGAACACAATGGATACGCATAGCTTTTGCAGCAAAGTGATGTAAATGAAACTGGTTGTATACACTCTGCATAGTCCTCTAAACCAGTATAAATACGTTTAGTTAAGTTACGGTGACCAAAAATAAGTAAGAAGAAATATGGCCATGGCTATGCAATTGTTAACTTAAAAGGAACGCTTGTGATATAATTGACAAACATAAAGCTTGTGAGAACTTGCATCTTTCTAGAACAATATACAGAAGTGAGATATGGGCAACTACGGTTACACTGAGGATGAAATGTTGATTCCTCCAGCCAAAGTGTAACAGTAACATGATCGACATGTCATTTCTTAGCAAGAAATATTAAACATATATATTCCAAAGCAGCTGGATGTAGAACTAAAACTGGCTATTAAACGATCACTAGAAATTTATTTTAAACACTTGCGACTATGGGATATAGAACGAGTTCGTTCGATATACATATATGGGTCACATTCAACACGACAGCGAGAACTACAAGAATGGATACTGGAGGCTGTGGTACCTGGTACGATATCTAGAAGCAGACCGATGAGAATATTGGCACACTTCATCAATCAAGCTTTGAGGATGACTGTAACAGAGGCGGGAGAGCTGCCCAGATATGTGGATTCTTACAGTGCGGCTGTTATAATAGGGACGTTCAATAAAACACAGGCTACACGACGTTGATATTACCACATTTTTCTTTTATTTACAGATTGGCAATTAATAGGCATGGGATTCCATTAAATCAGATACTGGTAAGTAATCGTACATGGTTTTATGAAAGACTACACCCTTTTTACGACAAGTGTCATTAACATAACAATTGTGTAATCCATACATGCACTACCATACTCGCACATGTGGACAGAAATAACCACACGCAAATACAACAAATAAACACAACTTACAGCAATATTGATAAATTTGTTGATGGCATATTCGAACGCTGTAGAATTAAGGATTCCCTTCATCTCAATTGTTAATTTAGACGAATTCACGTCGATAATGAGATTATCTTGTACCTGTAGCGGATGAAGCCACAACGCATTCAACACACAGTTGCTACTTGCATATGTCTTATCGCTAGGATATCTCTGTGAAAACAAAACAAATTTCCCCGCATACATCACAAATCAATTTAAAACACAAAATATAATGTGCACTATTTATATATTCTTACATATCGTGTGTGTGTTTGTTAATAGAATGTGTGTTTGAATGCAATAGCATTCGCATACGAGGTGTGCAAATGAAACCGGACCTAACTACACCAAGTGAACATACGTACGATGTGCTTCAGGTGTGAACTTCGTCTTCTTCTTTCGTTCGCTTCAAAATATTGTCTATATCTGCAATGTTGTCTCTTGTATAAACTTCACTGTCTTTTGTAGTTCACACACAGGTCCATAAAGTTTCTCTTTCAGTGTTGTTTCTATGGGCCAGTGAGATTTTCTCTGTATATCATTTTCGGGGCAGTTTTGCAGTATGTGCTCTGCTGTCTGGGGCGCCTGTCCGCATGTACACACGGCTGAGTTGCCAATCTTCATGTGTGTGTACATGTGGCTGCGAAGTCGGTTGTGTCCTGTTCTAAGGCGCAACACAACAGTTTGCTCGTGTCTATTCATGTTATGGTAATCGTCTGGTGTTACTGTTGGTGGCTTTCTGATTGATTTGATCATCCTTATCTTCTGTTGGTATGTAACTGGCACATCTGGTTGCTCGTCTGCAGCACCCTCCTTTGCCAGTCGATCTGCTCTATCGTTTCCTGGTATTGCACAATAAGAAGGTATCCACTGCATGACAATCGTGCGCTGGCTGCTCAGTTCAGACAGTTGAGCCTGTAGATCTGGCAGTTTCTCAAATTTAAGTGGTTTGAGTGCTGATTGTGCATCTGTAAGAAATACTACAGGTTGTGGACCGACATTGGTGTTCAACAGTTTCTCAGTTGCCACCTTGATTGCCTGTATTTCTGCATCATATATATATTACATAATTTCCCAGTTGTATTCCTAATGTTGTTTGGGTATTCTATGTACACTCCCTCTCCACCATTCTTTACTGCATTCTGTGCTGACCCATCTGTGTATACTCTGATCCAGAGGTCTTGTGGGTATTCTTTATCCTGGAAATTGAGGATCACTATCCTACGTTGCACACTGTTCTGTTCATCCTTGTCTAATATTCCTTTCACTTGTGTTTGAATGCATACTGATAGTCCGTGCTCCTCTCTCCAAGGGGTTTGTTCTAGCACATACTTTAGGGGGATGTCAACTTCAGGTAGATCCATAATTTGCCTGCGAAGTCGTTTCGCCTGATGCATAAAACTACTTCTTTTCAGTCTTCCTATTGCTAAATTTTGAAATATGTCTTTCATTGGATGGCTCGGCATGCAGTGGAACTTTTATGCCAGTGTTAATACCTTTGTGTCTCTGCGCTCTCTTAGTGCTTGTATCCTTCCCATTTTCTCCATCTCCACAATAGGTGTTGATTTCATAGCTCCTGTAAATACTCTAAGTGCCTGATTTTGCACCTTATCCACCTCTTTTAGGGTAGAGTTTGCTGCGGGGCACCACGCTGCTGACCCATATTCCAGATGTGGCCGTATACCTTGTTGGTAAACTTTGTTAAGTATTTTTCCACTAGCACCCCATGTGGTTCCACTTAATTTTCTCAGGATGGCTAACTTCCTCCTGGCTTTTTTGGCTGCCTTGTTGACGTATTCCCTCCATGTCAACCTATCATCAAATGTAACTCCAAGATAGGTGTGTTGTTTATCTTCTTTGAGGTGTTCTCCATTTATCTTGATAACTCCAACTTTTTGTTTTGGGGAGAGGGTGAAAAGCGTAATTCTACATTTTTCGGTGTTAATGTTTCACACATCATCTGTTTGTCCATGAGGTCATGGCATCAATAGCTCTTTGCAGCATTCTGGTGGCCACTGTTGCTTGCTCATTTACACACCATATTACCAAGTCATCTGCATGCATTGCAACTTTTGTTTCTTGTCGTAGCTCAGCAATCAAGTCATTGATGAAGACTATGAAAAGTGTGAACATCATTTGCCATCCGTCAAGTTTGAAAAATGTCATTATCCTGACTTATAGTTACTTCATCAGACCATTTAACACATGGCGAAAGTGAAACAGAATCTGTCCAGAATTGATTAGTGAGCTGTGATTCGGTTTCTAACAGCTGAAGGATGTCGACCATTTCACATTTATCGCATATTGTAGACCGTGTATTAGAAAAAAAAGTGTCGAAGACAACAGTGAAGACCTGGACAACGATGTTTAAAGAAGGACGTGTGTTAATGTAATTTGCTGAGCCGCTAGAAACAGTTCAAATGGTGGTTAGCAGTTTCTTGCTAACTTATGTACGTTTAAGAAGGTATTATACCCTTCAAAATCACAATAAAAAAAATACCTCGTTGTTCTTGCACGTTAAAAGTGGTCAGTGCGCATGATACGTAGCCTGTCAGGCTTATTGCAGGCCGTAATTAACAGATGCAAACAAGTCAGTGTTTGATAGGTTGACATGAAGTTGTTGAAAATACGTGCTTTACAAGAGACTGACAACATTTTCATTGATGATGTATTATTTGCAAACATGTGTGTATGCATGCATCTGCGTGAAGGAACACGTGTTAATACTATCGCCAGTAATGTTATTGATGTCGCATGTCGTTCGACGACGGTGCAAACTTCTGCTCTATCAGATTAGTCATCCAATCATGGTTTAAATCCATTTGTTTTGAAACTCATGCACACTAACCGACTGTTAAACCGCTGATTGCAGTGTTACCATCTAACAAACAGTCAATTGATGATGCATGTATATCTCCCATATGCGTATATTCAGTTCTTACTGTGGATACTTTCAAAGACAATTTGCCTTCTATTTCTTTAACCATCATGGCTATAACAATGCATCATCCATACCATCCATACAAAGCTAAAGGTGTGCTTGCATGGATGGTGTGTATATATTGTCAAAGTTATGAAATCATCTCATATTGTAGCCATCTCTTGTAAAGCCTACACATCAAGTATTGAGTTAAGAAAGATAATTGCCCTGATACATAAAACGTCACATACACATCAATGTGCTGAGATAACTGCAACAATCACCTTGTGCACGCTGTTTATGTGTGGCTTATACCAACCGATTTATGTTCAACGACTTGATGACTAATAACAACAATTAAACTCCTTGATTATGTTTCTTCGCCGATGTTCATCAAACGTCAAATGAAAAAGGCTATAGAGTACACATATTTAGCATGATCATTTTTCAGTGTTATTCAGTCTTTTATATCCATAATGTAAAACTATTTTTGCTATGCCATTCTTCGTATGCGGATTACACGATCTTTAGTTTACTTTATACATTTCTAGAATATTAAAGTATTACACATCCTTCCTCTATCCTTGTCGTCCCGTCCATGGACAAGAAATCGCGTATGTATCACTGCGAGTAATAACGTTGCTAACGGATTAGTAACTAATTAATGTTACAAATAATACGCATCAATGGTTGCACCCTCCTGCAATATCATACCAGTTTAGATGGACATGCCAGTATTAACAGCCATATCAATGTAACCCCTATTGAATTTCACTGCTGTTTGATGATTGCAATTAACAATGCCCCACCTTATACAACTGTTATGCCACGGTGCTTAAATATATCATGTAATGTTATTTGAGAATACTATACTTTAATGATGACATTTTTTTTTCTTGTGATCGCCTTATTTCTCTATTCCCCAAGGCGGTTGTGCGTTTCACTAAGGTGTTTATTTTGTGGATGTCGGTCCAGTGCATCCGACTTCAGCATGCAATGTATGTATAGGTCAGCTTCATCATGCATTTTCTAAGGGTTTGCTTTCCTGGGGTAACGACCGATGCTGTGATGGGATCGAACTCAGCACCCTCGGATTGTGAGCCGTGCCTTTTAGCCATTAGGCCACGCCGTCCCCTAATGATTGAATAAAGATAGTTCATTGTAATAGAAACACATTTCAATTCAGTCGCCCTGCAGTTTCAGCTGATTCATGCATATAACTAAGTTTGTAAATAGTCTTATGTACAGCACAGTGGTCAGCTCAGATCTGAAAATGCAGAAAGACATAGGTCGGTTCTCTGCTGCTTGCAAACATTTTAGACTGGTCATACATATTTTTTTTTTAATGAAGTTATGCACCAAACAAATCCTCGTACATCATACACACAGCCACAAATTGAAGTGAATGGACCGATCCTGAAAGATGTGTGCAAGTTCACGTACCTGGGAAGTACACTATCGAGAACCGTCAATCTAGAAGTCGAGGTAGCAATTGGAATAATGAAACCCAGCCTTCGAAAGAATACGTTCGACAGTATGAGAGCACAGGGCATTAGCGCGAAAAGAAAACACAGAGTCTACCTAGCTAATATCCTCCCAACACTGGTATACGCATGCGAGAGTTGGACTGTCTATTCGAGACAGGCAGACATATTGAACCAGTTCCACACAAACAGCTTGAGGCGCATATCCCAGATCCGCTGACAGGATCCATGTCCCTGAAACTGAAGTCCTGAAAAGAGCAGACATGCCGAGCATCCATGCATCGCTGCAGGCGGCACAGATGCGATGGGCTGGGCACCTTGTGCGCATACCAGACACAAGAATGCCGAAAAAGACTTATGTATGGTGAACTTATGCAAGGTTGTCGAAAAGGTGGTAGCCCAAACGAGCGATTTAAAAATTGTCTGAAGGAAACGATGATATACTGTCACATAGTTTAAGACAACTGATAGAGCATTGACGAAAACAGATCGGTCATGAAAAATGCAGTAAACGTCGGCGTTGATGAAGAAGAAAGTACCCTTTTGCGTAAGCCAAACGCCTGATTCGGAAAGATAGTGCATCAAAATCACCCTCACCGGCAGCACAAGACATAGTGTGCAAGCCATGCAAAATAAAATTCATTGCTCGCCTTGGACTGATATGCTACATGAGGTCCAGCAAACACTACAACAAGACATGCTAGACAATCCAGAAACGAAAAACAAAAGACATATCACATACAACGATGATGATGATGCATCTGGTCGTCATTGACAACGATGGACTGTTATCGTCATCTAGCGTTATCTTTTCAAAGGTTTCATATTGCAACACTTTCTGTCTTCTACTTAAACTATTCGTAGTGGTATCACCGTTGCATTGTGTCGCAGCATTCGTGAGTGGGTCACATCCTATGCTAATACACATACACACTAGAGATAACAAATACAATGATACATTAATCTTTCATGGCAACGAATTTGTGGGAGCTGGATTGTTTATATTTAGCAGGTGACTCGCATAGTTACAGTCTGTTGCCACCACCTGTTCTTGAAAATAGCATACGTTCTTAACTTTTAGTATTTTCAACAATTGTAATATATTAATTTAATGTAATTTATTCATATTTAAAATGCTTAATGTGACAGTATCTGCGTGGTCAGAGCCGAGTTATATGGGTATGCCAAGGACAAAAATAGCACCCGTGCCTCACAGAGAGATTGTAGGAAGAGGCGACTAACTGTGTAATATAGCATAACACCGGCCATGGTGTGGTGGTTTGTTTAGACTTTAGATAATAGATGGCGCCTAACAGGCTGCGGGTCTACATTGATATAGTGTATAAGTCTATTAAGACGGACTCGCACATCGGTTAGACGCTCTCCGTAAGAGATTGTTCTAACGCAGCGGAGAATTACGCTGCTTTAGCTTAGTTCGATGAGCAGGAAACCCTTCTCCCGGCTACATTCAGTTATCTCAAACGCTGGGACCTGCACAGGAGCATATGTCCCTGTAGAAGTACAGGTCGACTAAGAAGAATAATGTGGCTGTGTATGTGTTTGTATGTGTGCGTGTGCGTGTGTGTGTGTGGGTGTGTGTGTGTGTGTGTATATATATGTATATATATATATATATATATATATATATATATATATATATATATATATATTAATATATATATACATATATACATTGTTGCATACATACATCTGCTAATCTTTTTGGAATGTCGCTTACGATGATGTAGATATTCTCGAAAATTGCAGCCCTATATAGCAAAATCTGGAATCAAAAACATTATTATATTAAGTTGGAATGATTAATGGTACAATATTGCTATCCACATTACTCTCTCAATAAATTCATTGTTCAACTATTCTCACGATGATTTTCTATCTATATGTGATCTCCGTTAAGTTATCGTATCTTCAATGGATGTTTGTAGTATAAAACATTTATCTTAGAGATTATTTATTTACTGGAAGGGTTAAAACAAAGGGTTACTTGATTAGCACAAATAATGCTATTTAGTCCACTGTTGTTGAATTTCGTGGAACATGAACGCTCGTTTTATCTCTCTTTCTCCCTCTCTTTATCTCCCTCTGTCTATTTATCTCTTTCTCGATATATATGTAGACATATATATGTATATATATATATATGTATATATATATATATATATATATATATATATATATATATATATATATATATATATATATATATATATATGTCGCTGCAAAATTTGTTCTTTATTTGATATGACTGCTTGATCGTCAGCAAAAATAAGTTCATTCAAGAGTACATCAATTTTGCTACCTTCATTTGATTTGACTATTTCACAAATGTAGTCTACATATGTAATGAACAACAGAGAGGATAGCATTCATTCTTACTATACTCTTGATCTAATTTTGAATTTTGCTTAGAGCCTGGTTAGTGTTCGATCAGAACACCGGCTATCAATGTGCCGACTTGTGCGCACGGTAATTAGATGATCCATTACGCAAAAGTGTGCTTATATGTTTCATAGATGGCGGCTGTCTACCCTGTCAGAAAGCTTTTCATTGATCTACAAACACACCACACAGTTCCGTATCGTATTCAATGGTTTTCTCCATTAATTGCTGAAATGCAACAATTGTATATGTATAGCTTAATTTTTTTTTTTTAAATCCCATCTGAGTATCCTTGAGCTGAGGTTCGATAATGTCGCGCAGTCTTTTTTACCACATTCTACACACATTTTTCTAGAAGCTATATTCCTCTGTATTTTGTGTAGTCTATTTTGCTATTTCTATTCGTCCATATTGAAATAATAATTGCATTTCTCAATAGGGTGACATTTAATATGTTGGCCATACTAGGTTGAATGAGCTATGCAACCACAATACCCTTACCTCGTTGGCAGCTTTAATTTATTTAACATGAATTTCGTCAGGCCCCATATTGTTGGATGGAACAGCATGTAAAGAATATCTGATTCATGAAATTGTGATGTTTGGCTCTAGGTCCATGCATACCTTAACGTCGGTATCGTGTTTGTCATTGATCATTATTGTAGGTAAGATGAGAAGTTCTTTGAAGTATTGCTGACATCTGCTTAGATCTACTTAAGGGTAATTTTGTAGGATTAAATTTTCGTCGTTAATAATTTCTATCGGATTGTAACAATCATCTCTGCCTCTCATACTTTTGATATTCCTGTATACATTTATTGTTGCAATCCGAATGAAAAAGTTCCAAATACTCTTTCCAAGATTTAGATTTAGCATCCTAAACAAACATCTTGAGCTAGACCATCACATCCCGGAAAGTCAGTCTGGATTTAGAGTTCGTCGAGGAACGCTGGCCATGTCATTTGCAGCGTGTCAGATGCAAATGCAATGTGGAGAACATAACCGTCTGCTTTATATCACGTTCATTGATCTCACAAATGCAGTTGATACGGTCAGCAGAGGTGGGCTATGGCAGACCATGTCTAAATTCGACTGTCCAAGCAAATTTGTAACTGTGGTAAAACAACTCCACGAGAGCATCCGCGACCTGACAGCGGGGAGACCTTCCCGTCATTCTAGATCAACAACGGTGTGAAATAACGATGTGTACTTGCTCCGACATTGTTCAGAATGATGTTTTGAGCTTTGTTGACGAACGCGATGAAAAATACTAAGTATGCCATACGAATAAAGTGCCGAATGAATGGTCATCCATTCAATCTACGCAGACTGAAGGCGATGACCAAGGTGATGCAAGACACATTATGCGAACCCTTATGTGTAGATGACTGTGCTATGATCAGTAGATCAGAACGGAACATGCCGGAATGTATAGACTGGTTCACTGCTGCGTGGGACAACTTTAGCTTAACAATTAACTTAAAGAAAAGTGACGTCGTGTATCAACCGGCACCAGGCACATCATATAAACAACCATTAGTTACGGTGAAAGGACATACATGACAAGTGATTGGAAAATGTGTCTACCTCGGAAGCACGCTGTCGAGATCAGCGACTATTGCTGATAAGCTGGCTAATAGAATATCAAAGGCCAGAAAAGCTTTTGGCCGAAAAGCGAAACAGTCGACGAATCAGCATAATGTCTAAGCTGAAGGTCTACCTTGCTGCCATAGTCCCACCCTTGTCTATGTGTGTGAAAGCTGGACTGTCAACGCTGGTGGCGCCAGGAGGCTACATTATTTTCAAATAAACAGTCTGAGACGCATACTGCATATACGCTGGCAGGACCATATCACAGATACTGAAATACTGTGCAGAACCAACATGCACCGTATTCACGCACTTCGGCAAACATCCCAATTGGGATGGGCTGGCCACGTTGCATGAATGCTAAACTAAAATATTTTTAAAGAGGCGCATGTTTAGCGAGCTAAGTGAAGAAGAATGAACACAAGGACGTTCCAACAAGAGTTTCAATGAGTGCCTAAAAGAGGCCCTTGCAAATGCCGCCGACCATCGTAGACGATGAAAGAATACTTTATTGTGCTAGTGATGGTTTTAGTAAAGATTGACTGGGCTACTTTTTATCCTCACTCTCTAATCTCGAGCCGCCCGACCTCAGTGGCAAGTCAAGGACACGATGATTAGGAAACGATTACGAGATGCATAGGACTCCGCATCAAGCACCGGTGAAAAAAATGGCAGAGTCCTAAGACGAACCCACACCACCTGATCACAAGTCCGACTGCTTAAGTTCCTTAAGTGCTGTCACTTTGACATTAACACATTGGAGAATCTGACTCACACACTCTCAACATAAAAGAGCACGGTCACAGAAGGCAATGAACTAGTAAAGGGTTTCCTTATCCAGACAGCTATGGGTAGACGTACAATCAGCAAGTCAGGAGCAGCGAAAATGTCATTGACAACTACAAATTACCTTTGCCAGTCGTGACATATAATTTCCCATGCTCAATTTGGCTTGATCGGTCACGTGCGCAAACACATGCTCTAGGTTGCATTGTGACATATGATGATGTTGGCGGTCCTCATCGACGACGATGGACTTAACGTTATTTATATATATTATCCTCCGCCCTTGACACTGTAAGGTCCAGTGTAAAGAACGTTACTGTTCCAACGTCCACATGTGTTTGTCTAGATTCTCGTCGATATTCCTGCTTGAAGTTATTTTGTTCGGGTGCTTTTAAAAAATATGTATTTTGTTTGTTTATTTCCCTGATAGGTCTATATATATATATTATTCTCGAAATGTTGACCTGAGGTCACAGCTCAATATGTCATCTGCAAAACCCCAAAACCTCAAAGGAATTATAGTCACATCTGTATTGTTCCTGTTATCTTCCATTAACTAGAATGTAATTTTGTATGACACCAGTGCACACAAGTAATTGTCATCAAGGCTGTGTTATTGTTGTCATTAATGTTTGTTAACTGTTATGTTTCATCTCCATATAACAATAGATACATGCCAATAAATTGCTATATATTTTTAACATGTCAGATTTCAAAATGGTTTTCCAAATTTCAAAGCATAATACTGATCTGTCATTCTAACGGTTACATAGGCGCTTGCACTAGATGGCTAGTGTATAAAGTTCCCTAAGTATGTGAAGCTCTCAATTTCATTGAATGTTACTTCTCTCTAACATTATACCTGTTATTGAATGTAGTTAATAAAACAGATTGTGTCTGATATGCATGAATATGTAGCCCTTCTTTCTGGGAACTCTGGCCTACTTTGTCTGTTATATTCTGCAATTGTTGACATTAATATTTGAAGGATATGTCCTAAAGGAAGACGATATTTTCGAGTGGCTCATAAAAAGGTTTTGTGTCTTCACATTTGTCAGCACATTTAAATTGATTGTCTATCCAAGAAGCTGCAAAGATGATTACAAAATATCATAGATAATACGAGATAGGTAATATTTAATGTCAAATGATTCTCTGAGACACAATTCGTCAACAGCTGTACATAAGCCATTAGCATACACCTATTTTATGCAAACTGATGAGATTTTGACGAATGCCGAAGAGTTACTAAAGTTGTCAGTGTTACCGTGGCCATGTGTTGAACGTTTTTGTTCACACTTCACACAGTTAATGTACATAATATAATCCAATTATAGTGACCTCTTTACTATTATGAGTCATATGCACACATAGTGTGCACACATACTTTTTTGATACTAACATTATTTTTATTCGGTAGTTTATGGAAGTTAAAAACGAGTGTCTTCTCTCTAATATGTCAACATATTTTGTATATCCAATATTATTGCAATACACGTGGAAAGCACATTTGTGAATACTTCAGGTCCCGGAGCTTCTCATGTCTTAAGATATATATTTAACTCTTTATCTCATCTTTTGAAGTACTCTTTAGCGTGACACTGTTAGCTGGGTTGACTGACTAGTGTTGTTTTATTTAGGAACTCCAACAATGATTCGGCACATTTTGGTCCATCTGTTGTTCGTGGTTGGGTATCGTTCCTACTAACTCTTTTATTGGTAGATTATAGTTTTGTTTTTTGTCTCATAACTTGCTGGTATAGACTAGCACTTCCCGCTTGCTCTTGCTGCAGTTTCTTTGACTTCTCAAAACCAGACTGCTAGTGTCTTTGCTTTACTTGTCTAACTTTCGGATATTGTGATTTATGTGTTTACTTCCGTGCAGTCTACATGTGATTTAAATTAGGCAGCTCTAGGTTTTCGTGATTTTGTAAATCCACTTCATATGTTTTATATCTTAACTCCAAGGCAATAATGCAAGCCGCCACTGAAACCATCCCAAGAGGAGCTAGGAAAAACTATAAGCCCTACTGGAATGATGAGTTACAGAAAGTGGAAGATGCAGTAACAAATGCTAGGAACATGGCAGAACGAGAAAAATCCGTGGAGGCAAACATCGCCCTCAAAGCCGCCGCGGCGAAGTACAAACACACTCTCAAGCAAACAGCAAGAGAAAGTTGGAAAAATAAAACGGAAAGTTTAAACCTGGACAAAGAAGGGAACAAGCTATGGAAGCTAGTCAGAGCCATGAACGACGAAACCCCGTCAAATAAACAAATTACTATCAAGCAAGGCGAGAACTTGATCACAGGTAAGAAAGCCGCAAACGCCTTTGTCGATCACTATGCCAGAGCAAACCACATCGAGGTCCCTGCAGATAAGCATACAGACATTAGCGAAGAGCTAAAGGGGCACGAAAACATAAATACGGCTCCTGAAGAGCACATGATGGCCAAACTAACAATGCGCGAAATGGAAGAGGCTATGAGAACACTAAAGAGAAGGAAATCTCCCGGAAAAGACGGGATAACAAACGAAATGCTGATGGGGCTGGGCCAAACAGCGAAGGAAAAACTACTATCAGTCCTGAACCAAAGCTGGAAAAGGGGTATTGTACCCCAGGCATGGAAAGATGCAATACTGGTACCAGTACCAAAAACAGGAAATGACAAAACAGATCCGAATGGATACAGGCCCATAAGCCTACTGAGCTGTGTCGGCAAGCTGATGGAACGGATGATAAACACCAGACTGATGTGGCATCTGGAAGAAAAACGAATACTAATTCCACAGCAAGCCGGCTTTAGACAGCACAGATCCACTGAGGACCAGGTCATCCTCATAGCCCAGGAGATAGAAGATGCCTACCAGGCACAGAAACACACAGTAGCTGTTTGGGTGGATCTGGAAAAGGCATTTGACAAAGTCTGGAAGGATGGACTTAGAGTCAAGCTAAGAAGAAGTGATGTTTGTGGGAAGATGTACAAGTGGATCAACCACTACCTCAAACAAAGAACGGCCAGAGTCCAAGTACAAGGGCAGATGAGCAAAAAGGTGACACTCGAGCAGGGAGTACCCCAAGGGGGAGTACTGCCACCCACACTCTTCCTGGTATATATAAACGATATTACAGAGAATATACCAAGAAGAGTCCATAGCTCAATGTTTGCAGACGATCTGGCTATGTGGACCTCTGAAAAGAATCTAACATAGCAAGAAATCGGATGCAAACGGCCCTAACATCGCTGGAAGAGTGGGCGAACTCATGGCTGGTCAAAATAAACGAGGAGAAAACCACGTGCACAATATTCTCGCTCTCATTAAAACCCCAAAGTACCAAATTAAGCCTAAATGGCAAAATCCTGCAGCCAAACGACAACCCATCACTACTGTACGAAAACCTACCTGGAGGCAGGATATATTTCCAGAGGTGGTAGAAAATATACCAGGTATTGCAAACAAAAACTGCCAGACCGAAAAAGAAAGGAGAGACACTACCTTAAGCGTCATAACGAAAAGCTACCCAAGCATGGACTGGACCCATGCATACACCGACGGTTCTGTAACAAACACTACACAGAACGGAGGGGCAGGAGCATTCCTGAACCTACCAAATGGCAGAAAAATAACACTGTCATTCGCTACTGGTAAGTACACGAGCAATTTCAGAGCAGAGGCAGAGGCACTGAGGGCGGCAGTGGAAGAAATGGTAACACACAGTGAAAATGAGAGCCATATAGTCCTGCTGACAGATGCTCTCGAAGTAGTCACAGCGCTAAAAAGCCAGAAAAACACTGAGCTTAATGACTTAAGAGCAGCACTCTGCAAACTGTGCCAACAGTCCGCACCAAAAAGGGTAGTGGTACAGTGGGTTCCGTCACACTGCAACATCCAAGGCAACGAGGAGGCAGACAGACTGGCAAAAGAAGGTGCAAGGCTACCACAAATAGATACCAGTATGACGTACGAAGAGTCAAAACGGCTTATCAAAGCCAGGTACATGTCCAAATGGGAAACCGAACATACTGGTTACACCAAAAACGATGCCTATTACCAGTTGAACCGAAGAGAGCAGGTCGTTGTCTTCAGACTTCGCACTGGCCACAACAGACTGAGGTACCACCTCTTCAACAAATTGAAGATAGGGTGTACCGACGAATGCCCGTGCGGTACTGGTAAAATGACCACTGAACATCTGCTGCAGAACTGCCTGACATACGAGGATCAGAGAGAGCAGATGTGGCCATTGCCAGTGGAACTGCAAGACAAGCTCTATGGTAGTGGCGAGAGTCTCAGGATGACCGCCGCTTTTTTCGAGAAAATAATGGTTACTGTCTGACTGTGTACGCAGAAGAAGAAGAAGATATCTTAACTCTGTGTCAATGATGTGCATTTTTTTCCATTCCTGGAGCAGCAATCGTTGAATTTTTCTAGAACTTACCCACATGTTGTTCTTAGGTAGTTTGCAGATGGGGATCATTTATAGCCACTGCCAAGCCGAATGTCTAGTTGCTACAATGTTTGACATGTTGTGTTCAATGTGATGCAACTTCCTTTTTTTTTTTAAACATCATTTAAAAAATGTCCTACATTTTAGTGTCTTTTTTTGATTATGGTTGTTCTGTTCATTTGTAGATTCGCTCAACTTGACCTCAACAGAACAAATTCACATAATCTATTCTAAAGAATGTAACATCACTTTAATCTGGTTTATATGTTCATATGTATGCAGGTGTGATTTGTCAATTTTTTATTTTAATGATCTCATAATATGCATGGTGTCTTAATAATATTCTTGTTGGAATACATGTTTCAGGCAATGAGCAGTTGATTTGTGTTGCTAAACATCTGGAACTGCTCACAATTCTCAATCATTACCTCAAACCATTCATAGCTGTAATATATTGGCACCCTCCGTGATCATATCATATTTTCACATTGTCGTCTCTAATGACTATCGTTATTACTCCTTGTTGTATTTCATTAGAGAAATGTTTCTGTTTGTTGTAGGAATTGTTTTCAATAAATGCCTAGTTTTAAATTTAAAAAAAAAATATTATTTGTGGACCTAATGGAGACAAAGATCAATCTTTATCTAGCTGATGACAACTAAATAAGACAAGTGCCGGCTTGTGATGATATCAGTTCAGCTATCTCTACGATGTGTAACGAGTTCTAATCTTCGTGACCTAAATGTGACCCTTCTGTTAGCATTTATTAATATAGTTGTGTCCGACGTGTTACGCAAAGTTCAAGGTTGATGCCGTATGTTATGTTGATATTGCCATTTTTTTAAATGTTGAATTTAGCTACTCCCTTAGACGTTTATATCATTACGCATTCCTTGTAAATATATTGTTTTTGTTTAAAGACAATGGGTCGGCAAACCGATATATACACAGTTGTGATTGGTATGTGTCACAGTCTCTGTTGAGGTGCTTTTCTGCAATGGCAATTCAATAAATACGCTCATTGATTATTTTCAAGTAAAATTGTTCAGTCTGGTGAGGAAACTGACTTTTTCTCCCAGTTCTTATTTCTCCACACATACATACATACATATATCCATATATACATACAAACATACATGCATACATATATACATACATACATACATACGTACGTGCATGCATATATACATACATACATATATACATGATGACAAATGTTCATCGTTGCCGTTGACGAACACTGACATCATCTTGTGTGTATGTGTTCTACGTTTATTAGTTTATGCACTGTCTGACATGTTTTGGTGTAGTGTTTGCTGGATCTCATGTGACTTATCAGTGCAATACGTGCACGGGATGTTCTATTGTCGATTCCAACTCAATGTATTTTGCAGCCGGTGAAGGTAATTTCTCTGCTCCTTTCTTCTAGATCAGCGAAGTTTTGTATGTGCTGACTATATACGGTGAACACCACCTCGAGCAACGCCAACGCTTACTGTACTGTTCCAGTGCAATCTTTTTGCCACGATGTTCTGCCAGTTATCTTGATCTGTGTCCCAGTATCTCAGAGTTTTCTTCTTACTGTCGATCAATCGCTGTTCTTGGTCGACCTTCTTCTCCCGAACAATCTCTACTCTCACCGTTCAAGAGTCTCTTCGGCAGTCCTGCATTGGCAAGCGCGCAACGTTTCCAGTCCATTTAAGCTGTGTCTTCGCAGCGATCATGAATGCTAGACATATTTGCTCTCTTAATGACTTTAATATCGGGTACATGGTCAAGCAAACGGTTGCGGACTATGTGTCAGACTGGTTGTGTAAAAATAGTTCAGTTCTTCTGCGTGATTTGCATAAACAGTCTAAATATCGTATTAGGACATCGATTCGGTAGACTAAGCTTTGTCTTGGCGTTATTGCCTCAGCGTTCCCATAGTGTAGAACACATTCTACTAAACCTTGTACTGGATTCCATTATTTCGCTTACCTCATCGTCGTTCAGAGTAACCGTTCGGACATTGTACTACATGCATACATACATGCATACATACATATGCATGCAAGTGCGATGCCGATTGTCCTAAGTGATCATGCATCTACACAGCTTAACTTCCAGTATATGCATCGATTCATGATTTAACAACGGAATGATTACGCATGTACATGTTTTGTTTTGGCCTTCCATCGTGTTGTAAAACGTTTTCACATTAAACATTCTACTACCCACATGTCTCAACTGTAAAGTTGCAGGTATGTATGTTATCAGAGACTAATTTCCCCTATGTGGGTTTCCTTTACGACATAACGATTCCCAACGCCCAAAATGATTTCTTGCCTACAGCATGATACGTGCATCAAGGAAGTGTTAATTTGACGTGCCTTAACATATTGTATGACAACATCATTGTATAAATAGCACAATATACAATGTGCTGATATGCCAAACGAGGTGTTTAGTGTGTTACACATAGAAAGTCAATTCATTCACAAACATGGTCTTTGTGGATCTGGTGTGTTCATACCGCTACATTGGTCGACCGTTAGCAGCTTGCTTTCAATGCAAAAGCGTCTCGTCTCGGAGCATGTATCTAGCAGTAGTGTTCCGTCTTAGGCAATTTAGCTTGCAGCATCGTCTCGTCTCGGAGCATTTAACTAGCAGCAACGTCCCGTCTCGGACCATTTAGCTAGTAGCAGCGTCCCGTCTCGGAGAATTTAGCTAGCAGCAACGTCCCGTCTCGGAGGATTTAGCTAGCAGCAGCGTTCCCTCTCGGAGCATTACGCTAGCAGCAGCGTCTCGTCTAGGAGCATTTAGCTAGCAGTAGCGTCCATGCCGGAGAATTTAGCTAGCAGCAACATTCCGTCTCGGATCATTTACCTAGCAGTAGCGTCCCCTCTCGGATCATTTAGCTAGCAACAAAGTCCCATCTCGGAGCATTTAGCTAGCTTCCAGGCGCGACTATAGGCACAGGGACAAGACATCGCCTCGAACCTTCTCTAAATCATGCCACAAGCACATACTGCGAAGTTTGCGTCACTGAGCGTCACCATTTATCAAGAAAAGGTGTAAGAAGTGTACCATTTTCTATTTAGCGCAATAGTTCTCAAAACTAGCATGCAGTACATCATAGCACATGTGACCACGTTATGGCTGACGTGAATGGATTGTTAGAGACTTTTGTAGTGTCACCGATGTGTCATGGCATAGTTTCGGTGACCGTGTTCTGAATCGAATCATATTTTGTTTACTAAACTAAGAAATGCAAATAGATCTTCTAAATTACGGTAAATACACATTTTAGTTAGATGTGTGTCTAGACTATTCATACGCATACACAGCTATTGATTAGTGGCATCTAAACTGTGCTCATGTTTCCAATGTTTAAAATTGTGGAAAAGGGTCACTAGCAATAGAAATTACTACAATAATGCACATTCTTCCTATGTATTAAAAGTGACTATATCAGTCAGCCTGTCCGGTCTAAGGGACATAGGAACGAGTCATCAAGTTATTAGGTGCAATCGATCTCTTTATTTTGTCTACTAACGGATTCCGATACTGTCAAGGACCTATCGAAAATTACGAGTCTACACATCCTTACATACGTATGCATACATATATATATACATATATATATATATATATATATATATATATATATATATATATATATATATATATATATATATATATGTATATATATATACATACATACATACAAAATATATTTATATATATAGATATATACATACATATATACAGATATAATAATAATAATAATAATAATAGCTGTCCATCGTTGTCGACGAGGACCGCCGACTACAGCATTGTCACAAATTTCCCTGTTGGGTGTGGGTGCGCATGTGGCTGAACAGGACAAAGCGGGAACGAAAACATATGCTACATATCGGGCACACGAGGTTTGTAGGAGATGATGGTGTTCCCGCTGTTCGGGATTTCCGGGTCTCGAGTCTGCTCTGGTTTTCACAACACGGTCATCTTCGATGGTAGCTACAACCACCTTGGCTGCGCTTCTCCGGTCATATCTTTTTTGCGCAAGACATTCCCCGGTGTCGATACCTATCTGGCTATTTTTCAGTGAGTTTTTTCAGATCGTCGTTAAATCGTTTCTTTGGGCGCTCTCTCTTGCGCCATCCCTCTCTCAGCTGGCCGTAGAGAAGATTCTTTGGGAACATACTGTCGAGGTATACGGCCCATCTGTGTCGTGCTTTATCTAGCAGTGCATGGAAGCTGTGCATGTTAGCCCTCGAGAGAAAGTCGATGTCAGTGACACGATCTTGCCATCGGATGTGGATATTCGCCTCAGGCAATCTGTGTGGAAGTGATTTAACCTCCTTGCACGTCCAGAACATACAGTCCAGCTGTCGAAAGCGTATAGTAGGATTTAAATGATGGTTTGTACGGTAGACTTTGAGTTCTGTCTTGACGCTTATGCCACGACGTGCCCAGACCATCAAGCGCATTCTACCAAAGGCTGTGCTGGACTTTGCTATTCTGCTGCCCCCTCATTGTCTAGGCTGACAGATCTCGACAGCGCGCTGCCAAGATATGTGAATTTATATATATATATATATATATATATATATATATATATACATATATATATATACATATATATATATATATATACGGATACATATATCCATATAAACATACATACACACACTTTTAACTACATACCTACTCACACACAAACATGCATACATTAATTACATATATTTACACACATATATGCATACATACATACGTACATGTATGTATACATACATTAATACATACATACACACACACATACACACGTATTCAACGCGTTTGAAATAAATACCTGCTGATTGATTGGATTGTTGTTACTTAACCCCAAATAATACTCAGTTAATGCATCTATAGCTTTGAGTTTCAGCCTGAAACAAAATAACTTAAACGGTCGATCTTTTAAAAAAAAACACCTTATTCTATGTTTTGATATAATAAAGTAATGCCATTAAGGAGCGTATGTACATGCATGATTGATAAACATAAAAAAGGAGAATAAAAACACAAACTTATGTATATTTAACTACCTGAATGAAAAAAAGGAAAATGGATCATGGTTGTAAAATAATAATGACGCCCAACGAGTCAACTTTAATCGTTTGAATAGCTATTATCATATCATAATGATAACATGATGATAATCGTGATATTGGATACACTGACTATAGATACTGCATTTTGTAGACAAGATAATAGTGCTTCTATGAAATTGTATCATGGTATACTATTCCATTACAGTCCGTCGAACCAGCATTGCCACATGCATCTTCAAATAAAAAATATTATATTTACTACGATGTTGATAACCGTGATGGGGGCACATATTGTCATGATGAAAGTTTCTTCTAAATATTGCAATATTGGATAGTTTTAATTACACTTAGATGTGTTCTGGAGAAAGTAGATTATATTACCTTATCAAACCCTCGTCACTGGCAGGGTCCTCAAAAATGGAACCGTGTAGAGCATGGGCATTGTTTAACACCGTAATGGCCTTGCCCTGGATAATGACGTAGAATGTATATAGTCATTTATAAATTCGAGACATGATTATTGATGCATTTTGAAATATTATTACTCCGGCAATGGGAGTGCCTAATTCATATTACAATTTGTCAATGATAATATCATGCATTTTTAAAGAATGTGACGCTAATTGTAACCGCTGTGTTATTAATGTATGTTACGCAGCTACAGACTCGGGGTGTGATCTTCATATTAAACGTAAACATAATTGATGATCTATAAGTAACAATATGTTACTCATGGGTAGTCATCTATTGTCAAATCCTTTTTTTCTCAATTGTTCGACATCTCTTACTTACTTGTATCCATGAATTATGATATTCAATCAGGAACGGAGCCTGATGTCAGGTAGCTAAAAAGATGATTAAATCTGAGTCTGTCCATCGCCCTGGAGTACACTAGTGTCCAAGGGTGTGGTGTCGATGTTCTCGCCATCTGGTTGATGGGTGACCTCGTGAGCTGTTGCAGTTGTATGTCCCAATAAAAACACCCGATTCATCCATTTATATTGTGTCATGCGGACCACATGTCGACTCCCCTGCACTTTTGCATTGACGCAGCGTCGACCGCATACCGGAGCTGTGATCTCATGTGTCGGTATTTCGCATATTGACTCTTAAGCATATGTTAAGTATGTCTAAACTGCATTGCTCTTTCGGTAATTCGGATCTGAAGTATACATGTGATGGGATTACACTGCTATGGAAGGGACTAACTTAATTCTTGACCTCCGCCATCTGCTGGAGAATCAGTATAATGCGGTTAAAGGGGAGCCAACCCGCCGTTCTCCTGCGTTAAATTTCGTTATCAAAGATGTGATTGTTGTTGATTGTTGCCCTATGTAGACGAACACATTCGAAGACATCTTAAATAGCTACCATAAATAACTTTAATAGATACTGTCGTCATATGGAATTTATCCTGCATATGGAATACGTGCAAACACATGATATATCATTTTTATTGTTTTGCTGCCTTTAATGATTTCGTTAAAGTTGTTATATTTTTGGAAATACTGTAGAAGACTTTTTCGTAATCAATACAAGCAAGAATTATGTTCCATGTAGGGAGGTAAACCCCAGGATTAGAAGTGAATAACTAGATTTGTAGTTAACTGTAAAAGAGCTAAAAATAAAGCATAGACAAAATATATAGAAGCAGGTAAATGAAACGAAACATATTTTAAATATTTTGACAAACAGAACATTCGTCAGAAAGTGAATAAAACCGCAAAATATACTTTGAAAAAAACTTCCTCAGAGGATCAAGACTGATAGTAAATGATTATTTTCTTATGTTAGAATTAAACACAGAACTAAAGACAAAGTAGGCCCTGTCATAGACATTACATGGAAAATATTAAGTGACAATAGGGAGACAGCTAATCTACTCAATCAGTACTATGGAACAGTCTATACAAAAGAGAACTGCTTCAAGTTCCAAGAGCCTATATATATTGTGTTCAGAGACATGCATACGGCGGGATTACAATCAATGTGCATCATAAAGGAAATGGTTTTTTAAAAAATTGAATGGGTCGAAATTCGGAAAAAGTCCAGGTAAAGATGCTATTCATCCAAAATTGCTGTTTAAAATTAGAGACTAACTAGTAAAACCGTTGGCTTTAGTATGCTCTCAATCACTTGCAAATATAAAATCTCCACAGGATTGGAAAGATGCAGGAGTGATCCCATTATTCAAAAAGGGAAAACAATCAAATCCAGTGAATTATAGGCCAGTTAGTTCAACAGCATAATCTGCATAATCTGTGAATTGTTAGAGTCAATAATCAAAGAAAACGTTGTGATGCATTTAGAAAAACTTAATCTACTTAGAAATAGTCAGCATGGGTTTATTAGAGGGAAATCATACTTAACAAATATGTTAGAATTCATGGAGGAGGTTACGAAAATAATAGATAAAGAGAAGCCAGTCGACGTTATGTATCTAGATTTTGCAAAACCCTTTGATAGAGTACCTCATAAAAGATTGTTTCGAAATTTAAAATCACATGGAATAGGTGGGGAAGTTGCGAAATAGATTAAAAATTGGTTAACGGGAAGAAGGCAGAGGGTGGGCATAAATAAGGAATACTCTGAGTGGTGTAAAGATAAAAGTGAACTGCCACAGGGCTCGGTTTTATGACCAATTTTGTTCTTGATACAAATAAATGATATAGACATTGAAATGGGATCCACCAATGCAAAATTTACTGATGAAACAAAACTATGCAGTAGTGAGTCATCTAAAGCAGAATATATATTGAAGTTTGATTTAGAAAAAATTCAAGAATGGTCTGTAAGCTGGCAAATGGAGTTTAATGTACAGTCACCCACACGGGTATATCCTTCTTCTTCTTTTTCTTCTTCGTACGATGTTAGACGTCAACTTTTATTTTTTTCGAAAAAAGCAGCGGTCGTCCCGACGCTGTCGACACTACCATTAGCTTGTCTAGTGTTGACACTGATGATGGCCACATCTGCTTTCTCTGGTCATCGTATGTCGGTCACTTTTGCAGCAGATGTTCAGCGGTCATTTTCCCAGTGCCGCACGTGCATTCGTCAGGGCCACCTATCTTCAATTTATTGAATAGGTGGTACCTCAGTCTATTGTGGCCAGTGCGATATCTGTAGAAAATGACCTGCTCTCTTCTGTTCAACTGGTAAAAGGCATCGTTTTTTGTGCAGCCAGTATGTTCTGTTTCCCATTTGGTCATTCATCTAGCTCTAATAAGCCTTTTTAACTCTTCGTATATCACACTAGTATCTGGTTGTGGTAGTCTTGCACCTTCTTTTGACAATATGTCTGCCTCCTCGTTGCCTTGGATGTTACAGTTGGATGGAACCCACTTTACCACTACTCTTTTTGGTGCGGACTGCTGGCATATTTGACAGAGCACTGTTATTAAATCATTGTTCAGTATGTTATAGCTCTTTAGTATTGTGACTACGGCTAGCGGATCTGTAAGCAGGACTATATGGCTTTAATTTATGTTGCATGTCACCATTTCTTCTTCTGCAGCTCTCAGTGCCTCTGCCTCCGGTCTAAAATTGCTTTAGTATTTTGCAGATGCCACTGATAGTGTTGTTTTTCTACTATTTTTTTAGGCTCAGGAATACCCCTGCCCCTTCGTTCTGTGTTGTGTTTGTTACAGAGCCGTCGGTGTATGCGTGGATTCAGTCCATGATTGTGTAGTTTTTCGTTATGTACGTCAGGCTTATGTCTTCTCTTTCTTTTTCAGTCTGGCTGTTCTTGTTTCTATTACCTGGTATATTTTCTACCACCTCTGGAAATATATGCTGCATCCAGTAAGGTTTGCGTAGAGTAGGGATGGACTTTGGTGTTGTTAATGTGTTCATAGGGTCTACGTTCATCTTCGTTTTGGCTATTTCTGAAAAATGTCTCCGCTTTAGTTTCCCATTTCCAAATCTATTTACTTTCGGATGCATTTGATGGTATGTCAGTCTTCTGAGTTTCTCTGCTTGCTGCTGGGCTCTGCAGTCTCTTCTGTTGGTAATTGATTGCAGATTTGTAATCGTTTCAAGTTCTACAATTGACGTTGACTTCATTCCTACTGTTATAACTCTCATGGCTTGGTTTTGAAGTTTGCTAATTTTATCAAAGTTCGCCTTTGATAATGTTTTCCATTTCGCAATGCGAGAACTGGTCTAAATCTTCCAGTGTACAGTTTCTTTAGTATACTTCCGTCTGCTTCCCAGCTTGTGCCAGCAAGTTTCCTCATGATTGCCATTCTATCTCTGGCTCTCATTCGCTTTCTCTCGATCTGACTTTTCCATGTCATGGGCCGATCAAATGTGACTCACACATAGTTTGGGTTGTTGTTTTTTTGTCAGAGGTCCACATAGCCAGATCGTCTGTAAACATGTAGGTGTGGACTCTTTTTTGTATATTCTCTGTGATGTTGTTTATATACACTAGGAAAAGTGTGGGTGACAGTACTCCCATTTTGGGTACTCCCTGCTCAAGTGTCACATATTTGCGCATCTGCTCTTGTACTTGAACTCTGGCTGTTCTATTTTAAAGGTAGTGGCTGATCCATCTGTACATTTTCCCACAAACTTCATTTCTTTGTAGCTTGACTTTAAGTCCCTCTTTCCACACCTTGTCAAATGCCTTCTCTAAATCCACCAAAACCGCTACTCTCCAAGTATTGCACTTCATCACCTCTGTTGTCTCTGTCCGAATATCCCCATATCTCCGAATGGCTGTTGAAGTCTCCAACTACTAGGCAGCTGGAGTCATTTATTTCCATACTCGAGAGCGACATGTATTTGTTGAGTGGGCCATACAGGTTAAAGGTGCGAATCTTCGTTTCTTGTGTCATTATGTCGATTCCTACAATTTCTACTTATCCAGTGTCTTGACAGCTACCGCGCTACTCGGTATAGAGTTCTTGTCAGTATCAGAACCCCTCCTTTGTGACCTTCTCTATCAAGACGGAAGGTCTGGTATCCTCTGATTGAGAATTTGTTGTTTTTGTTGAGGTGCGTTTCTTGGATACATGACACGTTAATTTTACCTTCGTACAGGTGATGTGTTAGGGAATGTTTTTGTTAATGACTCCCTCCGCATTCCACTGTAGTTTTCTGAAGATCTTTGGTTGTTTGGTCAATATTTTTTGCCCCATCACCTTGTGCCTTGACTCCACTGCACATGGGTGGGTGACCACCAGAAGTATTTGGTGGGCTCCTTCGAGACTTGGGGCCCTTCACTCTCGCTGCCAGGCGGGACACCACATGATCAACACCACACTTTATTCTGTTAGGTTGTACCGTCATCATACAGCGATACACGTTGCACTGTTTCGTTAAACATGTTGCCCAGTGCATCCGATTTTAACATGCGTTTCTGTAAGGATGCACTCTTTAGCCTTTGGCTATCCCCAGACTATCTGCAAGGCAGCAGTTTTTTTAGGTCAGAGTTGTCTCTTTTAGGGAATTTGTCTTGCAGGACTATCGAGTCTTCACCACTTGTGTCTATCGATTGTGGTAATGCTATGATATGATATGGTGGATTATGTACTAGTTTGTACTATCCCGGAAGAGAGGCAATCCAGTGTCCATTGATCGCCACGTCCTTCCAGAAACGTAGCATATGCATGTGAGTGTAGTATATCTTTGCTCCCTTTTTTTTCACGGCTTCTGTGCAGTGATGGTACGCCTAGCATTCCCGGCCACCTGGAAGATTGTCAACATAGGGCAGAGGTGCAATGTCCGCTGGTCTGCATCTTTTCTGCGTCCAGTGGGATGACAGAGGTAAAGATCGAGGCAGGAGCGCATTTATCCAGGGGGCAAGCCTAGTCATGGCACGGGGATGTTGTTCGCCTGGTGTACCTATTCCATAATCAAGGGCTGAGTCTCAACAGTTTGCAGTAAGATGGCTGCTATACTGCTTACGACACCCCTACCGAGAACTAAATCGTCTACTAGTGGTTTCACCCCTCAACGCCGTCGGTGGTGAATATCGAGCAGCTCTCCGCCCGGTTAAATTTACGGGACGGCATATATCTCTTTCTGCGGCTCGACCCAGTCGGGCTGAGACGCAAGCGCCAGGTTCCAACCATATCGTTTCCTCCCGTCGAAGTGGTGCTGAGATTCAGGACGGGATTCTGGCTTAGAGGCGTTCGGCCGTAATCACTCAGATAGTAGCCTGGCACCATTGGCTTATCAGCCAGGCACATGGACCAAGTGTCTGAGAGGTATGATCCTCACAAATGATAGTGGCTGGTAGGATCCTCACAGATGGATGTGACTGCTACGATCATCACTGATGAATGTGACTGGTAGGATCCTCACATATGGAGATGACTGGTAGGATCATCACTAATGGAGGTAACTGTGCCTTGTAGGATCCTGACTGATGGAGGTGACTGGTAGGATCATCTACATATGGATGTGACTGGTTAGATCTTCACTGATGGAGGTGCCTGGTAGGATCCTCACATATGGAGGTGACTGGTAGGACCCTTACATTTAGAGGTGAATGTGCCTGTTAGGATTCTCACATATATATATTTGACTTGTAGGATCCTCAAAGTTGGACGTGACTGGTAGGATCCTCCCATATGGAGGTGACTCGTAGGATCCTCACAGATGGAGGTGAATGGTAGGTTCCTCACATATATAGGTGACTTTGCCTGGTAGAATCTTAACATAAAAAATATGACTGGTGAGATCCTTACAGATGGAGGTGACTAGTAGGATCATTACATATATAGGTGACTGTGCCTGGTAGGATCTTCACATATGCGGACAACATACTGCTATATAATCAGTGCAAAGATACGACTGAAATTGTAGCCGGTATTCTGATAAAGCTCGATAAAACCGACGACAATGCCGAACTCAGTCATCTAAGGCCAATATTGTATGGATCTCTTAACAATAGTATCTAGTTGATCTCAATGTCACAGACACACGTAAATAAATTGGAGAGATTCGAAAACTAGGCCATGAGGGCGGTTCTAGAATGCAGAAGAGATACTACCCTTGCTGCCATAAAGTCATTCTTGATTTGCCAAGCATCGAGATAAAACATCAAGTGGCGCAGAAAAAGTCACAAGATAATGTTTGAAACAGTGAGTAAAGTGATGGGTGGCAGAGACAGACAACTCCTTGATGAGGGTCTGTACTTTATAAGAGGTGGGGAAAGGCAGCGAATAGGTAGACGTGGGCAACAATAGCTCCCAGACAAGTGCGCTGATACAACTGAACAGAGAGTGTCGCGAGTGGATCAACACTAGGACATAAGCTGCAAAACAGGAGCTAGGCCAGAACAATGACAAGGAAGTGGTGGAGAAATCAACTGCTTACTCCATTATTACATCGGCATGACAATGGCGGTTGAGGCTTACATATATATATTTATTTATATATATATTCTCAAAAGCTAGTCTCCTGGTATTTGTATTAATTGTGTTGATGTATGTTCTTCCCTAGAAAAATCTTACTAAAAAACACATTTTTAAAAATGAAACCTCAAGCTGATAACATCATTGCCTAAGACCAGTCAGATTTTCGAACCGGCACAAGAAGCAGATAGCAGATCTTCAATATCCGAAGACTAAATGCAAACACCAATAACACCTATACCATGCGTTTGTTGACTTTACAAAGGCGTTTGATAGAGTTTGGCATGATGCTTTATGGGCATCAATAAAGATATGCATAGGGCTTGTCATAAGTCTTTACCCTGATCATAAAGGAGTAGGAAGAGAAAATTGAAATGTGGCACAACTGTAGCTCAATCAATGTTCTGGACTTAAAAAGTATTAATTTTCTTCCACGACGGGTTTACCCGGTTTCATGCATGACTAACACACCTTACTGACCGGATCTGCTACTCTAACGGTTTGTCAGAACAATGGATAAATCAGAGGCCAGAACTGTGATAACTTTATTGATGTTGCAGGGAACAACACCTACATAAATATACACTGAGATGGAACCAGTGTTTGAGGAATCATGTCCTTCGTATGCGTCTGTAAAAAAATGGTTTAAGCAGTTTAAGTGTGGCCGTTCATATGTTTCTATTTTGCGAAGATCAGGAAGACCGTCCTCAGAGTGCAGCGATGACAATACTGCAAGAGTGAAGAAAATCATTGACAGGAAAATATCAATTGCAGAGCTATGTAGGTCAGAAAAACTGAATATAAGTGCGGTTTTTAAGAAATTTGCACAACCGATTGAACATGAGAAAAGTGTGTGCCAGCTTGATCCCACGTCTGCTGACATGCGCAGGTTCATTTCCCATTATCTCCTGCAATACTGTATGGCGGCTCTCTTCCGCGGGTTGCTCTTCGTTGAGCGTCCCTGGTGACCGGCGTGTTTACTTTGAAAAAATTATTGTGTTTAAAGCAGGCCTCGGCTGCCTGAATAATGGTGCATGGAATGGGACCTCAATTCTATTTTGCTGGTTTTCGGAACTGGAGGTAATGATTAACATGGACAAACGGGGGCATTCGTATTGCGGCGTTAGAGGCGTTGGATATCCGCATGACGAGCTACTGCGAAAGTATTTGTCAAAAATGTTTTTATTAATAAAGAACGAAAGTCAAAAACGCGAAGACGATCAGATAACGTCGTAGTTCTGACCATAAACGATGCCGACTAGTCATCCGAAGGAGTTGCTTCGATGACTCTGCGGACAGCTTCCGGGAAATCAAAGTGTTTGGGTTCCATGGGAAGTATGGCTGCAACGCTGAAACTTAAAGGAAGTGACGGAAGGGCACCACCAGGAGTGGAGCCTGCATCTTAATTTGACTCAACACGCAAACACTATAATGATTGTCAGGCTGAGAGCACTTTCTTTGGGTCTATTAGGGAACGTGTGCTGGTATAAGACCCTCGAAAGCTATGTCAGTCTTACCCTACCAATGGCAAGGCGTTGCTACGGTAATCCTGCTCAATCCGAGAGGAATCGCAGGTTACAGACACTTGGTCATTGATTGCGTAAAAGCTCGCTCTTGATTCGATGGGTCTAATAGGAAACGGGTGCTGGTATTAGACCCTCGGAAGACAAGTCAGTTTTATCCTACTAATGACAGGGCGTTGCTACGGTAATTCTTCTCAATTCGAGAGGAGTCGCAGGTCTCAGACACTTGTCGACGTGCATGGCTGATAAGCCAGTATTGCGAGGCTACCATCTGAGGAATTACGGCCGAACGCCTATAAGCCGGCATCCCGACCTGAATGCCAGCACCACTGCGAGGGGTGGCAATGATATGTTAGGGACCTGGCGCTAGCGTCTCAGCACGATCCGGTCGAGCCGCCGAAAGAAGTCTCTGCAGTCCCGCCGATCAAAGCGGGCGGGAATTTGCTCGATATTCACCTCATAAGGCGTTGGGGTAGGAAACCACTAGTAGAAGACTTAGTTCTCGGTCGGGGGGTCGTAAGCAGTAGAGCAGACACCTCACTGCAAAGTGTTGAGACTCAGCCATTGAACATGAGATTTGTCCGCACACCAGGCGAACAACATGTATGTGCCATAACCAGGCGTGTCCCCTGGTTAAATGCACTCCTGCCTAGTTCTTTACCTCTGCCTGATATCAGTCGTCCCAATGGACGCAGAAGAGATGCAGGCCAGCAGACATTGCACCGCTGCCCTATTGTGACAATCGTCCAGTTTGCGAGGAATGCTAGGCGTACCATCACTGAAGAGGAGCGGAGAAAATACAGGGAGCAAGGATATATCCCACTTACACGCATATGCTACGTTTCTGGCAGGACGTGACGATCCTGGGACACAGGCATACTGGATTGCCTCTCTTCCGGGATAGTACAAACTAGTACATAGTCCATCATATCATATCATGTCATCACCACACCCTATAGACACGAATGGTAAAGATTCGAAAGCCCTCCAGTTAACTTACCTAAGACAGACGAGTCTGACCTCAAACGACTGCTGCCTTGCATATATGCTGGAGACAGCCAAAGCCTAAGGAAGGCATCCCTATAAAAACGCTTAAAGAAATCGGATGCACTGGACCACAGGCTTAACGAAACAGTGCAACGTATATCGCTGTATGATGACGGTACAACGTAACAGAAAAGAGTGTGGTGCTCATCCTGTGGAGTTCCGAACGGCAGCGAGAGTACCGATGCTACTGATGGTCACCCAACCCTGTGCTGTGGAGTCAAGGAACAATGTGATAGGGCAAATACTATTGACCAAAATCCCAAGACCTTCAGAATAATACAGTGGAATGCAGAGGGATCCATTAACAAAAAAGCTTTCCCTAACACATCACCTGCATGAAGGTAAGATTGACTTGGCATGTATCCAAGAAATGCACTTCAACAACAACCACAAATTTTCAATCAGATGATACCAGACTTTCCGTCTTGATAGAGAAGGTCATACAGCAGGGGTTCTGATACTGGCACGTAACTGCATACCGAATAACGCGGTAGCTGTCAATCACACTGGACAGGCAGAAATTGTAGGAGTCGACAATATGACACAAGAAACGAAGATCCGCATCTTCAACCTATATGGCCCACTCAACAAATACATGTCACTATCGAGTATGGAAATCAAGGACTCCAGCTGCTTAGTAGTTGGAGACTTCAAAAGCCACTCGGAGAGATGGGGATATTCGGACACAGACAACAGAGGTGATGAAGTGGAAATCTGGGAGATAGACATAAATCTATATCCTATCAATAGGCCGGAGGACAGCCCTAGCTTCTATTCTAGAACATGGCATACCAACTCTACTCCAGTTTTGGCCTTTTCCACGGTGGATATTCACCGCAAAATAGACCGCCAGGTGCTCAACCAATTGGTAGGTAGCGACCACAGGCCAATTAGGCTAGAAATTGAAATGGAAATAGGCCCATAGGAAATAAAACCGCTCCCACGTTAGAAGTAAAAACTAGAAGACTTGGACAGGTTTGCCATTTTGACAGATGGGTTGTGTGAAACAATCAACACACGGAATAACAAAATGAAACATATGGTGGAAAGCCTAAGCAAAGCAAAAATGCAAGCAACCACCGAAAACATCCCAATAGGGGCAAGGAAAAACTACAAGCCATATTGGAATGATAAAAGCGGAAGACGAAGTCTCAAATGTTAGGAACATGACAGAGAGAGACCAATCTATGGAGGCAAATATCGCCCTCAAGGCTATCACTGTGAAATACAAAAGAAAACTAAACCAAATAACAAGAGACAGCTGAAAAAACAAAACAGAAAGCCTCAATCTAGATATAGAAGGGAACACACTATGGAATTTAGTCAGAGCCATGAATGACGAAACACCATCAAATAAACAAATTACCATCAATTATGGCGACAGCATGCTTACTGGAAAAAAAGCAGCAAACGCCTTTATAGAACATTATGCCAGAGCAAACCCCATTGAAGTCCATATAGGGAAGAACTAAAGAACCACGGTAACATCAATATGGCACAAAAGGAGTACATGAAGGCGAAACTAACAATAAAAGAAATCGAAGAGGTCATAAGAACTTTAACGAAAAAGAAATCGCCCGGAAAAGATGGGGTTACAAACGAAATGCTGATGGGGTCTAGCAAAACAGCAAAAATTAAGTTACTTTCAATCCAGAACCAAAGCTGGAAGACGGTAATTTTACCGCAGGCATGGAAAGAAGCTGTTCTTATACCAGTACCAAAGAAAGAAAAAAAATAGAACAGATCCAAACGGATACAGGCCTATCAGTCTACTGAGCTGTGTAGAAAAACTGATAGAGCGTATGATAAACACCAGACTGATGTCAGCAAGCAGGCTTTAGACAGCACAGATCCCCTTAGGACCAGATCACTCTCATAGCTCAGGAAATAGAAGACGCTTACCAGGAGAATAATCACACAGTAGCGGTTTGGGAAGAATTAGAGAAGGCATTTAGCACGGTGTAGAAAGAGCGACTTAAAGTCAAGCTACGATAAAGGGAAGTTTTTAGGAAAATGTACAGATGGATCGGCCACTACCTCGAAAGGGGGAGTACTGTCACCCACACTTTTCCTCGTGTATATAAACAACATCACAGAGAATAAACCAAGGAGAATCCATAGCGCAATGTTTGCAGACGATCTGGCTATGTGGACCTCTGAAAAAAATCTGACCATAGCAAGCAATCGGATGCAGCAGGCCCTAACATCGTTGGAGGAGTGGGCGAACTCATGGCTGGTCAAAATAACTGAGGAAAAAACAACATGTACGATATTCTTGCTTTCAAAAAAACCACAGAACACCAAAATAAGTCTTAACGGCAAATATATGCAACCAAACGACAACCCAAACTACCTAGGAGTCACATTTGATCGGCGCATGACATGGAAAGATCAGATCGAGAGAAACCGAATGAGACCCAGACAAAGAAAGATAATCATGAGGAAACTTGCTGGCACAAGCTGTGGAGTAGACGAAAGTATATTAAAGAAACTGTACACTGGAAGATTTAGACCAGTTCTCGAGTATGACATTGCGGCATGTAAAACAGCAGCAAAGACGAACTTTGATAAAATTAGCAAACTTCAAAACCAAGCCATTAGAGTTATAACAGGAGGCATGAAGTCAACGCCAATTGTAGAACTTGAAAAGATTACAAATCTGCAATCCATGACCGACATAAGAGACTGCAGAGCCCATCAGCATGCAGAGAAATTCAGAAGATTGACAGACAATCCAATGCATCAGAGACTAAATAGATTTGGAAATGAGAAACTAAAGCGGAGAAACTTTGCAGAAATAGCCAAAGCAAAGATGAGCGAAGACCGTATAAACACATTAACAACGCCAAAAGCCCATCCCTACTGTACGCAAACATATCTGGAAACAGCATATCATTCCGGAGTTGGTAGAAAATATACCAGGTATTGGAAACAAGAACAGCCAGACTGAAAAAGAAAGAAGAGATATAACCCTGATGTACATAACGAAAAATTACCCATGCAAAGAATGGACACATTTATACACCGACGGTTCTGTAACAAACACAACACAGAAAGGAGGGGCAGAAGTATTCCTGAGCCTAACAAATGGTAGAAAAATAACACTGTCAGTGGCAACTGGAAAAAAAACTAAAGCAATTTCAGAGCGGAGGCAGATGAACTGAGGTATGCAGTTGAAGCAGTGCTGACATGCAAAAGAAATGAAATCCATATAGTCATGTTTAAAGATGCACTGGCCGTAGTCACAGCACTAAAAAAAGCCATACAAATACTGAAATTAATAATTTAAGAGCAGTACTCTGTCAACTATGCCAGCAGTCCGCACCAAAAAGAGTAGTGGTACAGTTCGTTCCATCCCACTGTAACACCCGAGGCAAACGAGGAGGCAGACAGACTTGCAAAAGAAGGTGCAAGACTACCACAACCAGATTCTAGTGCGACCTATGAAGATTCAAAACGGTTTTTTAAAGCCAGATACATGATCAAATGGGAAACAAAACATACTGGCTACACAAAAAACGATGCCTATTACCAGTTGAACAGAAGAGAGCAGGTCGTGGTCTTTAGACTCCGCACAGGCCACAACAGACTGAGGTATCACCTTTTTAATAAACTGACGATAGGTGGCACTGACGAATGCATTTGTGTTACCGGGAAAATGACCGCTGAACATCTGCTGCAAAATTGCCCGACATACGAGAACCATGTGGCCATCAACAGTGGCGAAACTAAACAAGCTCTATGGTAGTGTCAACAGCCTCAGGATGACCGCTGCTGTTTTCGAAAAAAATACAGGTTGACGTTTGACAGCGTACGAAGAAGAAGAAGAAGAAGAAAATGATTGCTGTGGCTAGTTGCTTAAAATGTGTCTGTCTAAAAACATGTTGCCTACCATGGTGACAGTAGAGGACACGTTTATTCATCATTATGACCAAGAATGCAAAATGTCCAGTATGCTACAGAAAACCATGGGCTCACCAACATATGTCAACCTCAAAGCGCAGACCAGAGATTCTACGATTTATGGGACGTCCAAAGTGTCATATTGAAAGATTACCTGCATCATGGCAACATGTGTAATGGGCAATATTAAGCCGAGCTTCTTATCAAACTAAACAAGACTGTGATTAGAAAACGAGGGATTAAGTCTGCCTTTGCATCAAGACAACGTGCCCTACTATAAAGCAAGGATTGGGCTGCAAACAGCCAACGATTTGAATATTGCAATTCTTCCACGCCCACCATATTCTCCATCAGAATTATTTTCTTTTCCAAAATTTAAAAAAAAATACTAAAATTAAATGGTTTTGACAGTGACGAAGATGTCTTACTGGCATGTGATAACTGGTATAGTTAAAAAAATATGTTAACATTTTCTGAAGGTGATTTGAAGGTCACGCATATATGACTTAAATCTATACATTCAGGTGGTACCTACTTTAAGAATGAAACAGCATTGCGAATTTGAACTTTCGCCTCCTGCTCCTTTGTGGTAAGGGTAACGACTTATGGCAATCCTCTTGTATAACATCAACACTAACATGTGAAAGTTATTAGCACATTGGATGAATAAAAATGGGTGATTGGTTCCACACATCCTTTAGCGAAGACAAAGATGTTTACTCTCCCCGACACACTTCATCATATTCCTAGCAATACTTATAAGTGAGGCACCGTACGGATAACGGATAATATAATTACCAACTTGCGCTTAACGGATGCCATTGACGGGCTGTCGGATGGAGCCACAACTTCGAGAATTGATCCGAACACTGGTTGTAACAGTACAGAGTTACGGCATGGAGATATACACAGACAAGACAAAGTTGATGATCAACAATACTGACGAAATCAACGATGTGATCAAAACAAATGGACATGGATCTTGAAACAGGAAACCGTTTCAAATATATGGGCTCAGCAAACAGTGATGAGGAATCAAAAGCAAAAGTCCTCGCCAAATTTGCAAAAACAACAGCCCTTCCACGATTGAAACATTTATGGAAAAAACGACTATTCCTCGCCATTAACGTCAGACTAATGCACTCACTGGTTCATTTTGTTAGTACCGGGTAAGCATTCCCTCTTCGATCCTTTCTCCTTAGCCAGACTACCCTGCTTCAGCCTGGTATCCAGGACCACTGCGTGAAAGTCTAGAAGGGCCATGACAGCTCTGGTTTGCTGGCCCTGACGCTATTAATCAGCTAAGGGTCGCTGACCACTGTAGCTCATTCGCTTTCAGCGGGATTTTAGAAGTAACGAAAAAGAACAAGACAAACATTATGTTGTCCAATCCGCTTGTGCGTTGTCTCTTTTCTAAGGATGTCATGTCCGTAACAATAACAATGCCTGTTTGGATTGCTTCTGCTGAGATATCATCCGTGCCAATGACTTGTATCATCGTTCAGAAGCTTTTATGGCCTCCTTATTGTCTTCCATGTTTTGATTCTGGAAATCATATTGCAGGTTTCATTTTAAAGACTGTCCTAATGAATAAACTGGTCTTTTTAAAACTTATTCCATATGGCCCATTCATTTGCGTTTTTAATAATATAGTATCGATTATATTACAAAGTTAGATTTAAAACAAACACAAAAACAAATGGTATCTAGTTTAGAAGACAAACCTTTTCTAATAACTTGAATCGCATCGAAGTAACAATTCAAAGATGCACCTGTAATCGCTATATATGTACAAACAGTTTCTATATATATATATATATATATATATATATATATATATATATATATATATATATATATATATATATATATATATATATATATATATATATATATATATAGATACATATCACGAATAACAACCGTGATCGGTGAAATTGCATTTTAAGGGTTTTGCTCTTTACATTTAAAATGAATCAAAAAATTATATTTGGCCGTAAGACTTGCTAGCGGCACCAATTTGTGTATGTATAATGTAAACATATTTTAAGGCAGATGCGTCTGGACTGAGTGTTAATATGAAAACATTATAATTTCCATTTTAAATGCTTGAATCCATTTTTTGCGGTTGTCGACACTAATTCAAACATCTATACTTAGCCTCATCACTTATGATATCACTGCAGCTTTATATATTTAGAACATAATGGGGCTCAGCTCGTAGGATTATACATGTTATGTAAGACTTCCAAAAACATGTTCGGCTTTTACTTCACCGATTTCAAACCAAATCTTGTACACACAAAAATAAAAATTGCAGTGTCAAAATTATAGTTCATTTTATGTCGATTGGTCGTTACCTCTTGTCGCTGGAAAATCATCATTATGACATCTTCCCCTCGGTTGTTCTTTGCTCGAATGTCAACCGTTGGTCACTTTAAGCTGGCAGGGGAAACTGGTCAATGGACAATTTCAGGGAAACTCATCAGTGGACATTCTCAGATAAACTGACCAGTAGACATTCTCAATATTTTATACAAAAACAAATAAGTGTTGTTTGTGTGTGTTTATTGTTCCGGACAATTTGTATCATTTGATATAGTTTATGTTTTACTAGAAAAGAGTACAGTGATCTTAGACTGTTAGAACTGAATTACAATTTGTTATGATGAGTGGAACATAAAAGTAACACACAAAACTCACCAATATGGACTCAATGTAGACTGGAATGCTCAACATCCGTATCATAGAAACCAGATAGATGTTGATATTGCTGTAAGTTAACACATTTCCATCACTCGATATCATTGAGTCAAGAACCCTCTCTACGATCGTTGCCAGGCTATTGCTGTCTTCTCTTGAACTGCTAGCAACACCCTGTTGGCATAGCATGACATTCTTTTTTTATGTTATTGTATTTTTCTGTCATATGTGTTTAGTTTTTCTTTGTCCACGATTAAGAGAGATGCACACTTAGTCTGTGTATCCAAATAAAAGGTACGATTAATCTGGAAATAACACCCAGCAGGGATTTTGAAACTATGTCAGCAAGCCACTAGGTTTCAATTCGACCCAAGTAACTTGACAAATACGAGAATAATCTAGCTCTCTAACTTTCATTTATGTAATGTACACAAACAAATAAATTTGCACAGCGAGTGCCACCAATTTAACGATGCATGGAGCAGGAAGAATGTATTTATGCAAACAGGTGATTCGAGGAGATGTGTCATTACAGTGTTGATATATCACTTGATGTATCGATCGACTAATGTGTGAGCACTTATCCACTCACGTGTATTCACTCGTGGCATCGAGAGTGAATTTAATATCACCAAAGATTAAGTAAAAATACAAAGAAGAAAATACGATCACATTTTGAAAATAGTTGTGGTCCAGGCAGTTTCCAATTTACTTGCGGATAAATGCCAGCTTGTGGTGCAGCTCATCGTAATGAGCACACTTGTCCAAGAGTATATTCTGTCAATCGTAATAATCAAGCAAATGCATTTGATGAGCATTATACTTACAGTGGCATAATGGGCTCATTAAGTTTGAAACTTCAGTTCACCGACATTTTGAAATTAAGAAAAGAGACCCATCATTATATTTAATTTGGTGGCATGCAACTTCATGAATCTGATGGTTACGATCGGTATTTCCAATTATCAGTGCAGATTAAGTATAATTTACTGTTTCTTTATGAGTGAATAGCTTGGTGTTTTTCATTTTGAGTTGGATTTTGTTATTTGCCATTAAAAATGAACTGCTATGTTCTAATGTTGAAATGATCAGATGTGTATTAATGATTTGTTTTGAACTGGTATCGATTGCATTATGTGCGTTTGACCTTCGTGATTTTTTTTTACGTCAGGGAAGCATGTTAGTATTCCGTATGGTTGATATAGACTAAGGCAAACTTTAATAGAGTTTTAATTTTAAAAATTAGTCAGAGGTTGGTGTTAGTTATCACATGCTTTTAAGTCAATAATTATATCGCAAGGAAATTATGTATAGTTTATCATGTGCATGCATTATATATCATCTCGGAATGTACACACAAAATCATTTCTAAGAAATAGTTACATGTCTCTTTTCATCTAAACAATATCGTGTTGATTCATTAATAACCTGCTATTTTGATTTGTCCCACGATCAAGTTTGCATCATACGACGTTGCCCTAAAATTAAAACGAATGGAGACCAGCTGCACTAGAATATTATAGAAGCCTAACAAATAGTCAGAAGCATTTCTCAAGTTGTAGAAATATTTAAACACAGAAAACCAGTAGTGGGCTATTGCCATTTTGTTATTTCATGGCTCACGTTGATTTAAGTTTCTTCAACCGTTGTATATTGCTATGTTTGCTTACAAACAATTTATTTTGTTTCTTCAATGACCAGTTGTTTGTTTTGCGAAATTGATTTTAAGCATTTCATTATATGAACATATGCTAAATATATTGATTTAAGAAAATACAATTATGTTATTCTCTAAAAAAAACTCGTTGATTTTGCGAGCAAGCTGATGTGGGTGTATATTGTCAGTAGATATATATATATATATATATATATATACATATATATATATATATATATATATATATATATATATATATATATATTCCATGAATGGGTAGCAAAACATATTTTTTTTGCCAAAATGTGTTTATTATGTTTCGGTATATCTTACATAACATAATCGTCGTCTTCATTTCTTTCTCTTTGTTTATCGCTTTATATCCCAAGGTGAGAAGATATATTTTCGTGTATGTACTTTCAATCGAGTGTGCCAAACAAGAGATAATTCACATGTTGTGTCTATGCCTAATGGAGGAGCGCCTTCACTGTTGTGTTTTCGGAAGCCACTTGTTGGTAGACATACCATAACAGCTGCTAGTAGCCAGTACTGTTCATTTTCAGCTTGGACGGTTTGTTTGATGTTCACATCAACTGCACAGGACCGGCGAGGTTATCTTTCTTCTAAGAGCTCATCTCCTTTTAGATACTTGACACTTTGCCGGAGTGGAGTAAACTGACGTTTCGCTATGGCGTTCGTTACTTAATAAGTTATTTCTTTCCTGTCAGCCATTGCGACACTCTTGCCAATTTCCCATTTTTTTCCAATATCTATTTATCCTTCAATATTATAATACATCTTTTCAAACCGTCGGTCTCGTATTGATGATACATTTTGCAAATCGTGCCAGAAGAGCCCTACTTCCGTGTTGCAATTATGAAGTAATAAAGCAACTTAATGCTCTCACCTAACGTTTTTGAGAACAGTACTTTACATAATGTATCTATAATCTCAGGAGGTCAAGTACCTGTGCACCATTTTTCACAGAAGACGATAGGAGATACATACAAAGTAAGACCAGATACCAGAAAGCGTAGCGAGTAACTTATTAAATGGCACCATTATTTAAATACCCTTATATTAATATGGAAATAAAACTAAAAAAAAGGTAAGCCTGCTGTGAATACTGATTTATAACATCGATTCTTTTTTGTCACAAATTTTGGTTTCATAATTACATCAGCTCTACATTGTGTTGTTCGTTTTAGATATAGTTAAACGTAGACTTACATAATCACACTGAGATGAAGCCATAGTAAGCTCTAGCAAACACACTTCGTGCATGTCACAATATTATCTGACACTTCAAAGTATAAGGTACACTATCGAACGTAATTGCGCACTGTGATTATACCTGCAATAATTCATATTGAACCATTGAAAAGAGATTTACCGTATTCATTGTTTGATTATCCTCCGTTGTGTTTATAAATGAATTGTTTCTGACCATATTCTCAATGGCGCGCGATATTACCATAAGAACCGTTTGGTCTGAAAAAAAAGTTAAAGATATACTTATTTTAGACAACGAAAGAGAATGACATAAATGTGGAATGTCAAAGTCTTCGCATGTCATTTAACATGTCGAAAACACAAAAAATATACAGTTTTTGCTGATGTCATTGTTGAAACAAATAATTTCCTGCGTGCCTGCAGACATAGCAACATGATCAGACTGTTAGGCTACAAATTGTTGCTATACACTGAATACTTTGAACCACCAATGATGAAATACAAGAGTATCTGCAATCAGTAAACCATGTATTGGCTACTGAGTTTCGTCTGAATGTTTAAAATCGGCCAATGTAGATAAATACGCCATGTACGCATTCTTCTTCAAGTGATATTCTCCCACAGAACTGGCTACTTATGTATAACATTATTCAATATGTGTACACATGAATCTAGTAATCGTAAGACATTATTAGTTTGTACAAACATAAATAATGATTAAAGACAGTTATGATGCAATTATGTCAAACGAGTACAAAGAATTGAATGATATCAGAAATGGCTAAAGACACTGCACAGCAATTATTTATTTTAAACTAAATTATATGAGATAAAAATACTCTCATCTATTAAATATTCTAAATAGCTAAAAATACACATGATAATACATATGCCTAATTTGCAACTACATTTGAGATATAAACAATTAATTATTAGTATAGGATCAAGATGAATAGCAGCGCATGTGCTGCAGTGGTCAGCGTCCCATATCTGACTACTAGCGTCAGGGCCAAGGAACCAGAGCTGCCAAGACCCTTCTACACCTCCACGCGGTGATCCTGGATAAGAGGCTGCAGCAGGGCAGACTGGCTAAGGATAAGGGATCGAAGAGGAAATGCTAACCCGGTACTTAAAAAATACTAGCTGAAGTCGGATGTGATGGACCAAAAGGTGCAAATATCACAGTCAAGCTGTAAACTACCACACAACGCATTCCGTTCTCTGGACTACATTATGCCACTTAAGCCATTTCAGGGTTTGGTAGCGGGCGATTGAGAACGAAAAAGAAGAAGAAGAAGAAGAAGAAGAAGAAGAAGAAGAAGAAGAAGATGAAGAAGATGAAGAAGAATTGTAATTATTATTATAAGTATTATTATAATTATTATTATTATTATTACTGTTAGCAATGCTAACATTAAAACCGTCAATACACTTCTGACATTTTCTCAGCTAAGATGGACATGACATGTTGTTCCAGTGCCAGAAGAGCGCATCGTGTTTCAGCGGTTATACGGTGAGCTCACAACTAGCAGGCGATCATCAGGTGAAGGAGGGGGGGGGGGGGGTGAGAAGAAATGCTACATATACTACTTGAAATCGTTTCTTAGAAGCTTACCACTGGAATGCAGTAATTTAGAGATGGAAGATAACAACAACAAAAACAGGTAATCGACAGAAACGATATAGTATTTCAATGAACCGGATAAATATCCAACCACTGAAATGAAGCACCATTCTGATGACTATATACAGGAAATGACCAGGGAGACAGAAGGTGATACAAGATGAAAATGTTGGAAAGAAGTTAACAAGTAAGTACCTACCCATGAGCAGATGCAGACTTAAACCAAAGTCGAGTAATGTTTAAATGTCAACTGCGCTGGAAGTAATGTACAAGCCCGGGAGATACATGACTAGTTCCAATTGCGGATTTAAAGATGGGTGAATTGATGGTAACGTTCCAAAATTAAATGAAAATGATACTGTAAAGTCAACAAACAAACACGTACAATAAAAAAAAACACTGAATGCAGTGGTATGGGTTAAAACTGGACGTAAATCGTGCAGATAACCAAATAGCTGGAAGACCGGATTGAGAAGCATGTAAACTTGTGGAAATGCTCTATTAAACGGCAGAACGTTGGACATTGAATAACCTGAAAAAGATGGCGTGCTGAACGAAGTACAGGAAAAGAATAAAACACATTAACTAGACAGAAAGTGCCAGAAAACAAAGGGCAAGAGGTGGGATGAAGGCTAAATGGAAAAAAAAGAACAACTAGATACAACGTTAGGTTGCATCTTATATATATATATATATATATATATATATATATATATATATATATATATATATATATATATATATATATATATATATATATATACATGTGTGTGTATGTGTATATTAGCAATATTAAGCAAACTATTTCCCAAAGTAAGAAAATGTAGTCCCGCATTCCACACGACATATCTTGAAAATGCAATGCAGACACAAACCAAAAGATTTAAAGTTTAAAAATGTATGTAGCTGATAGAATTGTGGTAAAAAAGTAGTTAAACAGCTAAAAAAATCCAAACTAGCAGCCGAGAGATTAATTTCAGCTTGAACTAAACAGACAAAACAACATACATTTGACGAGACCGCTGGTATGATCCCACATTTCCAAAACAGATAATATAAATAATATTCCTACGCATCTTATCAATGCAGCAGGAGAACCACAGCATAAACGGATTTTTCAAGCGTGTGAAAGTTATTTATCCTACTGAAAGTAGCCATCATATAACTGTGTAACTGAATTACCCTTCCAAAAAACGCCAAATGTGTATATGCAAACATTTCCAACCATACGCGTAAACCACATACTTCCAATATCATATTAGCGATAATGATCAAGAGAATAACATACAACATTGACGGGATATTGAATGAAAATGAGAATGGGGTCATATGCGTTTAAGGAAACAGAGAGGCTGTCCCATGCAAAAAAATGATAGGTCAGTGAAGACCCATGTTTATGTTATTTATATACTACGATAAACTTTTTGACAATGTGCCACGAAAAAGCATATTTCAGATCATTAGGCAGGGGTCAATGTTGGGTCTGGGCGTAATGTCCCGCCTACATCAAATGGATTCTGATGCGAATCTACAGACTCTCACCTCCAGGGTGCAGTGATAACCGCGGACGCTGTTGTCCGGCTGACACTAAGTCTATGACATAGGGTCTATCCTGCACAAACGGGCCCATAACAACACCTTCTCGTGGGTGACCCTGTTATGTACTGAGTTTGCTATGGTGGCAACCGAGAACCTGGCGGTATAACTATGCGGGGATCAGTTAGTGACCCTTTAAGGTAACAGCGCAGTACCCACCGACGAGTGGAATATGCTCTGGCTGTTACTAACTCAATACACATGGGTTAAATGTTTTTCTCATATGTTGTCTGTCTTTCTACACAACTTTTTTTAATCCAACCTACGATACCTCTACCATGTAGCATTCTTCTTCTTCTTCATCGTACGCTGTTTACAGCGATATTTACGTTACACTGTTTTATTTTGTTAAGCCTGTGGCTCAGTGCATCCGATTTCAACTGGCGTTTCTGTAGGGATGCCCTCCTTAGCCTTAGGCTGTTATTTTTGGTCAGAGTTGTCTCTCTTAGGGAAGTTGTCTTGCCGGACTAACGAGTCTCACCCACTCGTATCTATAGGGTTTGGCAATGCTATGATAAGATGGACCATGTACTAGTTTGTATTATCCCGGAAGAGAGGCAGTCCAGTGTGACTGTGTCTCATGATCGTCACCTCCTGACAGAAACGTAGCATATACATGTGAGTGAGGTATCTCTTTGCTCCCTTTATTTTCTTTGCTCATCTGCAGTGATGACACGCCTAGCATTCCCTGCCACCTGGGACGTTGTCACAATAGGGCAGAGGTGTAATGTCCGCTGGACTGCATCTCTTATGCGTCCATCGGGATGGCTAAAAGCAGACAGAGGTAAAGAGCGATGTATGAGTGCATTTGGCCAGGTGCATTTATGCGGCTCGACCAGGCCGGGTTGAGACGCCAGCCCAAAGTCCCAACCATATCGTGGCATCCCATCACAATGGTGTTGAGATTTAGGGCTGAATTCTGGCTTAGAGGCGTTCGCCTGTAGTCCCTCAGATGGTAGCTTCGCACCATTGGCGTATCAGCCAAGCACGTGTATAAAATGTCAGCGACCTGCGATTCCTCTCGAAGGAGTGCATTTAACCAGGGGACAAGCCTGGTAATGGCACGGAGATGTTGTTCGCCTGGTGTGCGGGCATATCTCATGATCAAGGGGTTGCGTCTCAAAAGTTCGCAGTCAGGTGGCTGCTCTACTGCTTACGACACCCCGACCGATAAATAAGTCTTCTACTAGTGGTTTCACACTTCATAGCCGTATGGGGTGAATATCGGGCAGCTTCCCGCTCGCTTTGATCGGCGGACGGCAGATACCTCTTTCTGCGGCTCGACTGGGTCGGGCTCGGACACGAGCCACAGGGCCCTACCGTATCGTAGCCTGCAATCGCAGTGGTGATGTGATTTAGGGCGGGATTCCGGCTTATAGGCGTTCGGCTGTAATCCCTCATAGGGGAGCCTCTCACGGTTGGCGTATCAGCCTAGCACGTGTACCAAATGTATGCGATTTAGGATTCCTTACCATGTATCCAATAATGGTAGAGACACCCCGAGAGGATCCGGGCCTATCCCAACATCCCAGCTGTAGCGAGAGTACCGAATGTTCGATCATTGGACTACGTTCTGACTCTAACAGTAGAGAGGTTGGCGGAGCAATTGGATCTCATTGGAAAGTATGAGATTTTGTGGCGTTAGAGGGGTGGGGGAGATCGTGAAGGCATATGGGCAGGACATGACACAGCCACTGGACAAGGCCAACATACACAATAACAAATTATGATCTGCAATGACAGCACCTGCGACTAGCGGAGAATGCACTCTGTGACACGCTCATCTCACCCTCATCGATGCAGGGAGCCTTTAATTTACCAAAGAAAGAAATGGTAAAGCAAAATGCATATATCACAAAAGAGAAAAGGCGCATCCAGTGTGCTCTTTGGGAACCAGAATTCTTCAGCCAATGCTCAAATACCAGAAAACAAGAAACATTCTTTAAACAAGCTCGGGCACCGCCTCGATTACTAAAGCCCGCTCAACACAGACAATGTCATTGCTCTGTGCGAGAAGCTAGCAAGGGGAAACCTTAACTTCTACTTCATCGACCAACTGATGCTCTGCGTGTAGTCATGTGAGGGTAACGAAGAAGACTGTGCGTTTCAGGTCTTCCTCTATGCCCAACAGCTTTCGAGCATGGTCGCTACCCCAGGCTAGACTGCCTCTCTTTGTTCTGCATAGACATGACATTCGTTCAGAATATGTTCCGGTGTTTGCTTTGGTGCTTCACAATCGCACGTGTCTTAGACCAATGTTGTGGAGGTGGGCCTTGCGTCTATAATCTCTCATTCTGAGTCTGAAGATCATTGTCTGCCAATATATGCCAAGTGTATCTATGTTGTCATTTTCTGGATTGTATTCTTTGTTCTGTTTTCTTCATTGAGTCTTTATGGATCGTTTGATGAGTGTTTTTGATTCTTAATAGATCTGTTGAAGGGAATCTTCTTGCTTCGAGTGTATCTGCTTTCTCGTTTCCAGGGATCAAACAACGGGCCGGAATCCATTGTAGGAATAAATCTGTTTTGTGAGACAGCAATACTATTTTGTTTTTTATTTCATGTGGGAGTATATCTTGTTTGTAGCTTGAGATGGCTTGGAGTATACTCCTGGAGACTGTTAGAATGACAGTTGTCCTTGTATATATATTTTGATTGATAAGAATCTGAGTTGCTGCATGAACAGCTTTTGCTTCTGCTTTGAAATGAGTACGTCTTTCCTGCTGGTATGTCGTGATTTTCGATGTCGCCATTGAATTGATCGATGTATATTCCACTGTCTCCCCTTGTATCGCTCACCGAGGCAGATCCATATGTGTACATGTGTGTACACAAAGGTGCTAGGGTACACTTGAGCTCCGGTAGAACGTGAATTGTTTGCTCTGTTCCCTAATATTTCTTCGTTCACCTTAGAACCTCCAATATCATTTTGGAACGGTTCAGTAGAGATAATCCCCCTGCTCTTTTCTATAAGTTAGCAAAGGTAAACATTAACAAAATATAGCTTGCCATCTCCGGATTACAAAACAAGGCTACTGGGCTGAACATTACACTATACGACCATACAATCCGCATAGCCCTTCTCCAGGAAACAGTGCTTCCACAAAGACACATTAACATCACGGGATATACATAGTATTCGTGCAAATGCAACAAGTGCCAGAGAATTAAAACCCTGATAAACACGCATTGTAACCACCACTCGTGCGGAAGATATTGGCCATTAAACAATATAGATATTAAGCAGAGATAACACAAGGAACATGCTACCTAACTGTTACTGTCCTCCACCGTCCAAAAGTGCCTACCTGAATTTAAGCCTACGTCAAGGAAAACAGAGTTGATGGGAAATTGCAATGTCCATATACCAAATCTTGGGGTTTTGGGGATTGAAGAGCTGTGTATATATACTAACCATACACTGCCCCGTAGTCTTTAAAACCCGTCAACACTTTTGCACAGAGTACACGGTACCACCTGATTGTCCGAAATGACACTTGAATTATCTGATAACACTGCCACTATATAACACTACCACTAAAGTATTGGACGATGTTGGAAGCGATCATCGTCCTATCCTAACAATTATTGAGACACTGCATTTGTTCGGAAAAAACCTTCGTGGCATTTTAGAAAGGCTAACTGGGACCGTTATGACCGAGAAACAGGTGCTGGGTTTAGCAAAATAATTAAGAATGATGATATCAATACAACTTTTAAACATATGTTTACCACCATCTCAACAGCTGCAAAGAAATGTATCCCCGGGTGCGTACATCAAATATAAACCGTACTGGAACCAAAAGCCGTCAAAAAGAGGAGAGAGGACAGGAAGAAGATCACAAAATCTCTAAAAATCATTAAAAAAAAGGTCAAAATAGATGGACATTAAAAGTAATATATATCACTAAACAAAGCAAGTGCGAGACTTTGAGATAAAATGGTAGCACACTGGCTCTAAAAACAAAATGTAACAACGCGTAGAGATTGCTGAGCAGCCATGATAGAAACAAGAGAAAATTCAACCCAATCCACCAACCCTGCGAATCTGAGAACGAAATAGTATCAAACACCAAGAACAAACATATATATATATATATATATATATATATATATATATATATATATATATATATATATATATATATGTATATAGTTCCTGGCATTAAGACAAAGAAGAAGATACATTCGATAGAACTGCTATATTTATTGCAGAGTTCCTGACTTAAAAACAGTGAAACATAGAAGGATCATAAGCTACTGGCACACATAAGAAAGGACATAAGCCCACCAGACGAGCAAGGACCAGATCATTGGCAGCAGACACGAACCAGTTAGATAGATCATTTCTGTGTGTCAACTGTTAGTGGTATAAGACAGCGTTAAAGTAGTAGAGACATTGGCTGGGATTGATCAAATATATAGGACATGCGGTTGAATAGTACAAGATAAAGAAGGGTACTATTTGCAGGGATTCTTGATAAATGTTATAGTTAGGTTTAGTTTGTATTTACAAGCTGCTATTAATGTTATAATACAATTGTTTTTTTGTAAAATCAACATTCGTGTGTTATACTTGCAGTTTCAATAAATAGTAGACTGTACGCATTAGAGTCAAGCTGTAAACTACGACACAGCGCATTCTGTTTTATGACTACATTATGCTACTTAAGCCCTTTCATGGTTTGGTAGCGGGAGATTGAGAACGAACGCAGAAGAATAAGAAGAAGAAGAAGAAGAAGAAGAAGAAGAAGAAGAAGAAGAATAAGGCTGTACACATTAGAGTTTTGAGTTAAAGAATGGTACGTGTAAGATATACATTAGATACGAGAGAGAGAGATAGACAGAGCGGGAGAGAGAGAGAGAGGGAGAGAGAGAGAGAGTAAATTGCTACACACGTACAACGACCAAACACACTTTTTTAATGACATTTTCTCATCTCATTTTCGTTTTAAAATCGACAGTCATTTATACTTTTCTAAAAATAAGAAATGATATATATTTATAGAGTGAACTGATTTAACTGTATGTCCATATATAGGCACGTACCTATTGTGAGCTTGTCTTTCCTGAGTTTGATGGTTCCACCAGTAGCACACGTATCGCCTCTGACCTGGTGTGAGACGGCAGGCGGTGTCATTGTTAACCCGGGCTGCGACCGACCCGGTATATCTGATTGTGGTTGTGTCATAATGTGTGAATCCTGGGCGGTTTCTTGGCAGAGCCTATCTCCTTTCCAAGCCGGTGCGAACTAACATATACATCGGACCTGGGGGAGGTCATCTTCCCAGGCGAACCATTGCCTCGTTTGCCTACAGCCTGGCGGCCTTAGTTTTCCAATGGGAACATCGTGGAGGTGAAGTTGACTTGCGTATTCGCTTTATCGACTTAAATTTTACTTTTTGCCCCTCAAAAGAAGAGCTAGCCGACCCCGACATCGCTGGATTGCGATGCCGATCGCAAAACACACCATTGCACACCTCCTACGCGAAATGTTGGAACACTGAACCCACGTGGCAAAATCAATGAGCTAACGCAAGAGATGGAGAACTATAGGTGAACATCCTTGGTATATGCGAGTCTCGAATGAAAAGCTTTGGAGAGTTTACCACAGAGGATGGCCGCAAGTTCTACTTCTGCGGCGAGGAGGACCAACATATACATAGAGTAGGGATACTGGTGCATAAAGTAACAGCCATTTCCATATTCGATTACCGCCCACTGTCTAGCCGGTTTTTTTTATTCTACGGCTAAAGGCAGCACCGTTAAATATTACCATAATACAGTGCTACGCACCACTGCAGACTACAACGATTGTGAAATAGAGGCATTATATGATCAACTTCCGTGTCTGATACACGAAACGCGAAAATAAAAGGCATATTGGTAAGCCAAAGTGATTGTAATGCAAAAAATTAAGAAAATGCAGTCCACGACTGGAGGACATGTGGCCCATACGGAAATAAAGAAATCAATGACAGGGACCTCAGACTTCTAGAATGTGCAAGTTGCAATCAGCTGTTGGTGGCAAATACGTTTGGGTTAAACAAGCCGTCTAGACGCTGGACATGGCATAACCCAAGCAATGAAGTCCACAACCAGATTGACTATATACTGGTCCAGAACAGGTTCCGATCGAGCATTAACACCGACAAAACTATAAGTTTCCTCGGAGCGGATATAGTAAGCGACCACGATCTGGTTATGATGACTATGCGTCTGCGATTGAAGGGAGTCGCAAAGAAGGATGTGACCAGGCTAAAGTTTGACATTGACAAACTAATAAACCCAAAAATCAACGAAGTATTCCAAGCAAAGGTGGCAGGGAGATGTGTACCACGGTTGGCTCTAGGAAAGGGACTGGATACATATACAGTTACATAGTCTCTTAACGCAGCTCACATAGATACAGCAACATAGATCATGGGATGCCACAAAACAAAAAAAGAAGGCATGGGTTACCAAAGTAATTATATCATTTGCGATAAAAGAAGGTCACTGAAAATCCACAATCACCGACCGGATGAGGTCGGCAGATATAAAGAGGTCAAGAAAGCGATACAACACAAGATGAGAGATGCGAAAGAAGCGTGGACATGTGTGAAATGTACAAACATCGAAGAGAGGCTAAAAAGAAATGACGCTAAAGGAGCATACAATGTTGTCAAACAACTAGTCACACCAAGACAAGGCAGGAACGTTATGATCAAAGACAAAAGCGGCAAATGTCTTTTTAAAGAAAATGACGTACTGGTACGATGGACAGAGTATTATTCCTAGCTATTCAACTGTAAAGGACGAAACTAACATGAGAAAACAATCACCACGACACAAACAACTATAGAGGAGTACAACTGATAACTAAGAAATAGGTAACTGCACTGGCATAGACTTTGAGAAGAGGGAAGGCGGCCACCGTGGACAATATACCAGCAGAGCCATTACAGGCAGGCGGAGAGGTGGTGGTGGAAGGCCTGACCCACATCTGCAACAAAATATGGGCGACAGGAAACTAGCTGGACTTATGGACAAAATAAATGGTCATATCGTTACATAAGTCTGGAAACCTAAAGCTGTGCCAAAATTACAGAACAATAAGCCTCATCAGCCATATTAGCACAGTCATGCGAAAGATTGATCCTTGTCCGATTGAAACCCCAAGCAGAGAACATCATTGCCGAGGAGCAAGCATGGTTCAGACAGGGAAGAAGCACTACATAAAATATATTTAATGTAAGGATGCTAAGCAAGACATATCTAGAACAACAGAAAACACTGTATCATGTGTTTGCTAAATTTAAGAAGTCGTTTGATAGGGAAGATATGATATATGAAATCAACGGATATATTATAACGGTACTGGAACACCTGCGTGACAATGCGTCAAGAGCAGTTCCTGTGAACGGGAGGCGATGGGACTGTTTTGCGCATCAGTTGGTGTGATACAGGAGTGTACACTGTACCCAACTCTTTTCAGTATATTCCTTGAGGGAATTATGGGTGAGGCACTTGGAGGTCACGTTGTTATGTCAAGATATTGGGCAGAACGATTACCAACCTTCGTTTTGAAGATGATTCCGACGGGTTGGCGGGTTTAGCAGCAGACCTCCAAGAATGTGTCAGAGGATTTGATGATAGAGCTCTTGACTATAGTATGGAAATTAACGCTGGGAAGACAACATTATTTATGAACAAGGACACGTGCTTTGACAGAAGGAAAAAAGCTAACGGTCAGGAACTCGGAGTGGTTGACCGTTTGAAATATCTTGGGTCGATTGCCAGTGATGAAGGATCAAAATGTGAGGTGTTGGACAGAATATCACATCCATAGCGGCGCTTGCACGGATTAACAAAAATATGGCAAGATACACGGTTAACACTATGCACGAAAATAAGATTAATGCGTACACTGGTCCTGCTAATTTGCCTCTGTGCTTGTGAGACATGGACATATACAGCTGACCTTCAACTGATGATACAAGCCTTGGAGAAGAGATGTTTCCGAAGACTTTTAAATGGCACGTATAAAGATCGAGTGACAAATGAGGACATACGAGATATAATTACAACATAATAGGGCATTTTGAAGACCTCTTGGCAACTGTCCAAAGACGGAAACTCGCTGGGAACGGAAACATATTGCGATCAAATGGTCTTGCAAATACAAACCTACACGGACTTGTACATGGCAGACGACGAAGAGGCCATCCCAAAAAGAGATGGGAAGACAACATAAAGAATGGACCAATCTTCGACAGAAGAATCACAGGCAGCTGCATCTGACAGAGAAGGGTGGCGTGGCATTGTTGGGATGTCTTCTTATGTGTCCCAACGACCGCACCGGTTACGGGACGACCTGACCTGAGCTGATATTGGGACAGTTTGATAAATAATATGTCACAAGACATTGCAGTGGTGCAGGACTTCCGAACGTCGTAAACTACGACATGTGAAATGAAAGCGTGATTAACTGAGGAACAAATTCAATTTAGCGAAATGTACCAACATCCTGAATTGTTGCGCATTGTCAAAGTGTCGCATTTGACAACGGCAATTCATGTTGACAATTTAATCCAAGAACGGGGTTAAATGGCGAGTGAGACTGTCAATGTACAATTATTAAATAATATGTGCATGTTTCTTGTAACAATCATATTAATTGTATTGTGTTAATATGCTTTGTGAAGCTCATTAAATAATGTTAAAAACACACACACACACGCACGTATACGTACATATAAACACACCCAGACATGTACATAAGGATGCACATTACGCCCATCCACGCTCACATATTAAACATTAAACTCTCTTCAACTTACTCTGCAATAATAAATGTAAAGGAAAATACAAATTAGACCATGACATTGGAATCTACCTGCCGAAATGTCCCCACTTGGTATTTGAATAAATGTATTTGGTTTATAAACGGTATGTTGAAAGTACAATTGCAGTAACGTATATTTTATAGGAGCCACACAATTTCGTCGACAAAAACTATTACAAAAAATTATCCCGTGTGAGATTGTAGTTCATTCATAATTTAAATTTACCTGATATGAATGGCATGGCACATATAAGACGTTATAACTGGCCTTGTGTTAACACATTGAATTATAGACTAATTATGGGCACATGTTAAGATCAAATTAGGGCGTCTTTATTCAAATATGAATCAATTTTTAACAGCGACACGACAGTCCAAAATATAAACGTTGTTATTACAAAATAGTATCTTCTTACCATTGGAAACAAAGTTTGTCGTTTCCTGGACGTAAGACAACATTCTTGAAATATCGGTTTCATAATATGGGACTTCACACTGGAAAATTAGTATCATAAGTTAATTACTAAGACTTTTGTCGTTTTTACTTTCCATTACCCTTTTTGTCAATTCCGTAACTAAGAAATTAATATTAAAATTTATATACATCGATCGATTTGTTCTAAGAAAAATAAATCAATATATATATATATATATATCTTTCAACATATATAGCTATCTATATATATATATATATATATATATATATATATATATATATATATATATATATATATATATATATCTTTATATATATCTATCTATATATATATCTATCTATATATCTATATATCTATCTATCTATCTATATATCGAACTATCTATATATATATCTATCTATCTATCTATCTATCTATCTATTTATCAATATATCTATATATCTATATATATATATATATATATATATATATATTTATCTACATATTTATCTAAATATATATATATATATATATATATATATATATATATATATATATATATATATATATATATATATATATATATATATATATATATATATATATATATATATATATATATAGACAGGACAGAGATCTATATATTTGCAGATAAGTATTAAAAAAGATAGTTGTAATTGTAGTCTACTGTAGCATACGTATTTTCAAATATAGAGGTCTGCTTGTAACAGATAGTTAGGGACGACATAATTCAATATCGTGGTACAGTGAGCTGTAGTAACTGTCACTGGTGTGAGTGGGCCTAGCATGTCGGGAGAGCTGTTGTAATGTTAATACCAACGACATTTGATGTTGTTGGTGTTTACTAGAACATATATATATTGTACTAGGTATTAGTATAGCTTATTGGCTAGGAAGTGTGACTGTAATAAATAACAACATTAGTATGGCTAAGTTCAGGCGAAATGTGGCGAAGAGTGTCAGTGTCGGATTTGTGCGGCGGCAGTGCTAGTATTAGTGTAGGAGTAGATGCACCGTTGGAAGATGAAGTAAATGTTATATGTAGATTATGTAGTGTAGAAGAGAGGTAGGCTCGAATGGAGTGCGATATTAGGACACATGAGAAGAAATTGGAGGCGATATAAAAAAAGGCAGTTTAAAATAGAAGTGAAACGAGAGAAAATTGAGGAAGTTTTAAAGCAGTTGTAGTTGGGTAGTCGAGGTGATAAAATAAAACCACTGTCAGTTAGGTATGGCTTGGAGAAGGAAATAGGTATGGTATATATATATATATATATATATATATATATATACGGAAAATAGTGTTCTTGTTGTTGTTGAATTATCATTAGGGAAAGCATTACTATTATGTGTTCTTTGAAAAGGATGTTTATTAGCGTGTCGTTATAGAGTATCTCACAAATGTGAGTGCTGATGTAGGTAGACTATGGTTTTGGTATACATGGCGTAATTTGCGTGTCGCTCACTACTAAGGGATCACGTTAGCCAGACTGTCATAAAAACAACCAATGTCCAGGGATAACTACAGAGAGGTGTTTGCCAGTATATTCTGCCTTATCCTACCTTAAATGCCTACATAGTGTGATTTTCATGACCAGTTAGTCTACACCCCTATGTAAATATATATACATATATATACATGTTGTTTGTGTGTATGTGTACTTGTTTGTGTCTGTGTGTGTGTGTGCGTATCTCGTTATGTCTGTAATTATATGCATACATTGCTTTTGTATGTTTGCCTGTCATCACGTTTTTATATCTTTATGTGTTGTGTTTACCCATCCATTTTTCAAATAGGCAATGCATGAAATCGTCCGTCTATAAATCAATACATGTGCCAGCCTACCCCTTGCTCTTTCCATATACTAGTCTATTTCTATTTCAATCTCTCTGTATATTGTCGGCAAGTGTCGACATGGTAGATTGTTATGGTCGTCTGTGCAAATGAATTCGTTTGTCTGCCTGCTTGTCTCTCTTTTGTTCCCCTGTGTCGTATAGATATATATTGACATTTCAACCTACAGTAATGGAAAACAGGTTTCTCTTCAATGTTAACAGCATGGACCCATCACTGGTCAACACGTTTATCTGAACAAAAGAATAATTTGACTCAGCAATTTTGAAAGATTCTACGCAAACATTATCAGCCGACCACAGTGTTCGTAGAATGACGTAATCTGTAGATGAAATAGTGAAATATTTCGATTAAGACCTATCCAAATGCAATAGAACGGCATTGTACTCAGTATCAGTATACCATGTACACTCTATTGAGCAAACATCAATATAGATGTACTAGTATAAACAGCAAAGATAAATTCATTTGGATGTTGCAATACTGTTATATTACATCATGAATATTCGACAAAGGTAGCGTCCAATAATACAAAAACGAAACATTTTATTATTACCTCAGTGTAGCATATTGGTAACATGGTATTAAGCTATGTTTCGTGACGAACGGCACAGTATAGTCTATTTCAGAATGGTTGTCGGTAATTGTCATGAAATGTCTCAATAACCTTTGCACCGATAAATTATTTTTTTTTTGCACGTGGTCTTATCTTTCCAACGTCCGGTTGCCTTAAATAATTTACATTTTATCAGAAACTGCCATTTTCTTAAACGACTTGCTCCTTAGATTTTTTTTACCAGAGGATTGATTGTGTCCATAATAGAATAATTTACAGTAATTTATATTTGTAGATGTATGTCCTTAGGCAAAAGCGTCTTTCCAATTCGAATGACATTATTTACAGTAGGTAACACATAATGTCCTTTTGAATGTAATTCATTTTTTTAAAAAATGAACTGTAATATGTCATTGCGCATTTCGTGCAAATAATGTGTGAAGATCTTCTTCTTCTTCTGCGTACACAGTCAGACAGTAACCATTATTTTCTCGAAAAAAGCGGCGGTCATCCTGAGACTCTCGCCACTACCATAGAGCTTGTCTTGCAGTTCCACTGGCAATGGCCACATCTGCTCTCTCTGATCCTCGTATGTCGGGCAGTTCTGCAGCAGATGTTCAGTGGTCATTTTACCAGTACCGCACGGGCATTCGTCGGTACACCCTATCTTCAATTTGTTGAAGAGGTGGTACCTCAGACTGTTGTGGCCAGTGCGAAGTCTGAAGACAACGACCTGCTCTCTTCGGTTCAAATGGTAATAGGCATCGTTGTTCGTGTAACCAGTATGTTCGGTTTCCCATTTGGACATGTACCTGGCTTTGATAAGCCGTTTTGACTCTTCGTACGTCATACTGGTATCTATTTGTGGTAGCCTTGCACCTTCTTTTGCCAGTCTGTCTGCCTCCTCGTTGCCTTGGATGTTGCAGTGTGACGGAACCCACTGTACCACTACCCTTTTTGGTGCGGACTGTTGGCACAGTTTGCAGAGTGCTGCTCTTAAGTCATTAAGCTCAGTGTTTTTCTGGCTTTTTAGCGCTGTGACTACTTCGAGAGCATCTGTCAGCAGGACTATATGGCTCTCATTTTCACTGTGTGTTACCATTTCTTCCACTGCCGCCCTCAGTGCCTCTGCCTCTGCTCTGAAATTGCTCGTGTACTTACCAGTAGCGAATGACAGTGTTATTTTTCTGCCATTTGGTAGGTTCAGGAATGCTCCTGCCCCTCCGTTCTGTGTAGTGTTTGTTACAGAACCGTCGGTGTATGCATGGGTCCAGTCCATGCTTGGGTAGCATTTCGTTATGAAGCTTAAGGTAGTGTCTCTCCTTTCTTTTTCGGTCTAGCAGTTTTTGTTTGCAATACCTGGTATATTTTCTACCACCTCTGGAAATATATCCTGCCTCCAAGTAGGTTTTCGTACAGTAGTGGTGGGTTTTGGTGTTGTTAGTGCGTTTATGGGATCTTCGTGCATCTTTGCTTTGGCTATTTCTGAAAAGTTTCTCCGCTTTAGTTTCCCAGTTCCCAAATTGTTTAGCCTCTGGTACATTGGATGGTCCGTCAGTCTTCGGAGTTTCTCTGACTGCAGCTGGGCTCTGCAGTCTCTTCTGTCGGTCATGGATTGCAGTTTTGTAATCTTTTCAAGTTCTACAATTGGCGTTGACTTCATGCCACCAGTTATGATTCTCATGGCTTGGTTTTGAAGTTTGTTAACTTTATCGAAGTTCGCCTTCGCTGCTGTTGTCCATGCCGCGATGCCATACTCGAGAACTGGTCTCACTCTTCCAGTGTACAGTTTCTTTAGTATGCCTTCGTCTGCTCCCCAGCTTGTGCCAGCAAGTTTCCTCATGATCGCCATTCTTTCTCTGGCTTTCATTCGGTTTCTCTCAATCTGACTTTTCCATGTCATGCGCCGATCAAATGTGACTCCCAGATAGGTTGGGTTGTCGTTTGGCTGCAGGATTTTGCCATTTAGGCTTAATTTGGTACTTTGGGGTTTTAATGAGAGCGAGAATATTGTGCACGTGGTTTTCTCCTCGTTTATTTTGACCAGCCATGAGTTCGCCCACTCTTCCAGCGATGTTAGGGCCGTTTGCATCCGATTTCTTGCTATGGTGAGATTCTTTTCAGAGGTCCACATAGCCAGATCGTCTGCAAACATTGAGCTATGGACTCTTCTTGGTATATTCTCTGTAATATCGTTTATATATACCAGGAAGAGTGTGGGTGACAGTACTCCCCCTTGGGGTACTCCCTGCTCGAGTGTCACCTTTTTGCTCATCTGCCCTTGTACTTGGACTCTGGCCGTTCTTTGTTTGAGGTAGTGGTTAATCCACTTGTACATCTTCCACAAACATCACTTCTTCTTAGCTTGACTCTAAGTCCATCCTTCCAGACTTTGTCAAATGCCTTTTCCAGATCCACCCAAACAGCTACTGTGTGTTTCTGTGCCTGGTAGGCATCTTCTATCTCCTGGGCTATGAGGAGGACCTGGTCCTCAGTGGATCTGTGCTGTCTAAAGCCGGCTTGCTGTGGAATTAGTATTCGTTTTTCTTCCAGATGCCACATCAGTCTGGTGTTTATCATCCGTTCCATCAGCTTGCCGACACAGCTCAGTAGGCTTATGGGCCTGTATCCATTCGGATCTGTTTTGTCCTTTCCTGTTTTTGGTACTGGTACCAGTATTGCATCTTTCCATGCCTGGGGTACAATACCCCTTTTCCAGCTTTGGTTCAGGACTGATAGTAGTTTTTCCTTCGCTGTATGGCCCAGCCCCATCAGCATTTCGTTTGTTATCCCGTCTTTTCCGGGAGATTTCCTTCTCTTTAGTGTTCTCATAGCCTCTTCCATTTCGCGCATTGTTAGTTTGGCCATCATGTGCTCTTCAGGAGCCGTATTTATGTTTTCGTGCCCCTTTAGCTCTTCGCTAATGTCTGTATGCTTATCTGCAGGGACCTCGATGTGGTTTGCTCTGGCATAGTGATCGACAAAGGCGTTTGCGGCTTTCTTACCTGTGATCAAGTTCTCGCCTTGCTTGATAGTAATTTGTTTATTTGACGGGGTTTCGTCGTTCATGGCTCTGACTAGCTTCCATAGCTTGTTCCCTTCTTTGTCCAGGTTTAAACTTTCCGTTTTATTTTTCCAACTTTCTCTTGCTGTTTGCTTGAGAGTGTGTTTGTACTACCCCGCGGCGGCTTTGAGGGCGATGTTTGCCTCCACGGATTTTTCTCGTTCTGCCATGTTCCTCGCATTTGTTACTGCATCTTCCACTTTCTGTAACTCATCATTCCAGTAGGGCTTATAGTTTTTCCTAGCTCCTCTTGGGATGGTTTCAGTGGCGGCTTGCATTATTGCCTTGCTTAGGCTCTCTACCATGGGCTTCATTTTGGTGTTTCGTGTGTTGATGGTTTCACACAGCCCATCTGTCAGGATTGCAAATCTGTCCCAGTCGGCTCGTTTGTAATTCCAACGTGGGAGCGGTTTTGTTTCCTGTGGGCCTACTTCCATGTCAATGGTTAGCCTGATCGGCCTGTGGTCGCTACCTGCCAGTTGGTTTAGCACCTGGCGGTCTATTTTATAGTGTATGTCCTGTGTGGAGAAGGCCAAATCTGGAGTCGAGGTGGTATGCCATGTTCTTGAATAGAAGCTAGGGCTATCCTCCGGCCTATTGATTAGGGAGAGATTTGCATCTATCTCCCAATCTTCCACTTCGTCACCTCTGCTGTCTGTGTCAGAGTATCCCCATCTCTCCGAGTGGCTGTTGAAATCTCCAACCACTATGCAGTTGGAGTCTCTGACCTCCATACTCGAGAGCGATAGGTCTCTGTTTGGTGGTCCGTACAGATTGAAAATGCGGAGCTTCGTCTCTTGAGCCATTATGTCAACTCCTACAATTTCTGCTTGTCCGGTGTGATTGACAGGTACCGCGCTACTCGGTATGCTGTTTCTGGTCAGTATCAGGACCCCTCCTTTGTGGCCTTCTCTATCTAGACGGAAAGTCTGGTATCCTCTGATTGAGAATTTATGGTTTTTGTTGAGGTGCGTTTCCTGGATACATGCCACGTCAATCTTACCTTCATGCAGGTGATGTGTTAGGGAAAGTTTTTTGTTAATGACTCCCTCCGCATTCCACTGTAATATTCTGAGGGTCTTGAGGTTTTGGCCAATAGTCGTTTCCCCATAGCCATGTGCCTTGACTGCACGACACATGGGTGGGTGACCACCAGTAGTCAAGGGTGGGCCCCTTCGAGGCGTGGGGCCCGGCGCTATCGCTGCCTGGCGGGTCTCCTCAGGATGAGCGCCATACGTTTTTCGAATAGGTTGTGCTGCCATCATACTGTGATTTACGTTGCACTGTTTTGTTAGGCTTGCGGCCCCGTGCATCCGATTTCAACAGGCGTTTCTGTAGGGATGCCCTCCTTAGCCTTTGGCTGTCCCCAGCCTATCTGCAAGGCAGCAGTTGTTTACGATCAGAGTTTTCTCTCCTATGGAAGTTGTCTTTCCAGACTATCGAGTCTTCACTACTCGTGTCTATAGGGTGCAATGATGGTATGTGATATATGAGATGGACTGGTTTACCCGGAAGAGAGGCAGTCCAGTGTGTCTGTATCCCAGGATCGTCACGTCCTGCCAGAAACGTAGCATTTGCATGTGAGTGGGGTATCTCCTTTTCCCTTTATTTTCTTGGCCACTATGCAGGGATGGTACGCCTAGCATTCCCCGCCACCTGGGGTGTTGACACAGTGGGGCAGGTGTGCAATGTCCGCTGGTCTGCATCTCTTCTGCGTCCAGCATGATAGTTATGGCTGATAACGTACAGAGGTAGATATCGTAACCGGAGTGCATTTAGCCAGAGGACAAGCCTGGTAATGTCACAGAGATGTTGATCGCCTGGTGTGCGGACAACTCTCATGGTCAGTGGTTGAGTCTTGACAGTTCACAGTGTGGTCGCTGCTCTACTGTTTTCGACACCCCGACCAGGTTCTAAGTCTTTGGTTGGTGTTTTTCGCACCCCATCGCCGTATAGGGTGAGTATCAAGCAGTTTTCCGCCCGCTTTGATTTGCGGGCGGCAAGGACCTCTTACTGTGGCTCTACCTGATAGGGCTGGGGCGCAAGCCCCAGGTCCCGAGCATGTAGGAGCCTCCCATTGCAGTGGTGCTGAGATTTTGGGCGGGATTGCGGCTTTCAAGGGTTCGGCCGTAATCCCCCACATGGTAGCCTCGCGCCCTTGGCTTATCAGCCTGGTACTTGAACCAAAGTGTCTGCGGCTCCTCTCGATTTGAGCTGGTTTTCCGCAGCAACGCCCTGTCATTTGTAGGGTAAAACTGACCTGTCTTCAGATCTATTTCCAGCACCCGTTCACTATTTGGTCAGACGAATTTATTGAGGGCTTTTGTTTGTCAATGACCAGGTATTTGAAATCTGCGGAGTTAAACACGATTTCCGTAGCGTTCTTTCATTTGAGCTGACTTGTCGTCCGTGAGTCTAATACCAGCGTACGTTCATTATTAGAGCCAAACGGCAGCGCTCTCAATTTGTCAGTTGTTCTACAGCATTGGCGTGTTCAGTCAAATTAAGCCGCAGGTTCCACACCTGGTGGTGCCCTTTCGTCAATTCCCTTAGCGAGATAGTCAAGTTTCTTAAAGGGTAGCCCCAAAGATTTTCGAGGGTCTAATTCCAGCACATGTTCTCTATTAGACCCCACTAAGGTGTACTTTTTGATAGTCATTCTGCAGTATTGGCGTGGTAAGTTAACTTAGGTCTCAGGCTCCACTCCTGATAGTGCTCTTCCGTCAATTCCTTTATCAAACACTGGATGCAGACAAAACCGAGCCACAGGGGACATAACCCCAGATTTCTGGGGGTCTAAGTCCAGCACCAGTTCCATATTAGACTCCAGAAGAGTGGTCTCGGCATGTCAATCATTTCAGTGTTGGCCGTGTTGAGTCAAATTAAGCCGCAAGCTCCACTCCTGGTGGTGCCCTTCCGTCAATTCCTTTAAGTTTCAGCTTTGCAACCATACTTCCCCCGGAACCCAAACACTTTGGTTTCCCGGAAGCTGCCCGCAGAGTCATCGAAGCAACTCCTGCGGATCGCTAGTCGGCATCGTTTATGGTCAGAACTACGACGGTATCTGATCGTCTTCGCGCCTCTGACTTTCGTTCTTGATTAATGAAAACATTCTTGACAAATGCTTTCGCAGTAGCTCGTCTTGCGGCGATCCAAGAATTTCACCACTAACGCCGCAATACGAATGCCCCCGTTTGTCCCTGTTAATCATTACCTCCAGTTCCGAAAACCAACAAAATAGAACCGAGGTCCTATTCCATTATTCCATGCACCATTATTCAGGCAGCCGAGGCCTGCTTTGAACACTCTAATTTTTTCAAAGTAAACGCGCCGGCCACCCAGGACGCTCAGCGAAGAGCACCCGTGGGAGAGAGCCGGCAGACAGTAGGGCAGGAGACAACGGGCAGTGAACCGGCGCGAGCCGGACCGCCCGCCTGCGCCTGAGATCCAACTACGAGCTTTTTAACTGCAACAACTTTAATATACGCTATTGGAGCTGGAATTACCGCGGCTGCTGGCACCAGACTTGCCCTCCAATAGATCCTCGTTAAAGGGTTTAAAGTGTACTCATTCCAATTACGGGGCCTCGAAAGAGTCCCGTATTGTTATTTTTCGTCACTACCTCCCCGTGCCGGGAGTGGGTAAGTTGCGCGCCTGCTGCCTTCCTTGGATGTGGTAGCCGTTTCTCATGCTCCCTCTCCGGAATCGAACCCTGATTCCCCGTTACCCGTTACAAACATGGTAGGCATGTCACGTACCATCGACATTTGATAGGGCAGACATTTGAAAGATGCGTCGCCGGCACATGAGGCCATGCGATCAGCACAAAGTTATCCAGAGTCACCAGTGGGGACGCCGCAACCCCGCGAGGGGAAACGACGATTGGTTTTGAACTAATAAAAGCGCTCTTTCCGCGAGGGTCGGAGCTTGGTAAGCATGTATTAGCTCTAGAATTGCCACAGTTATCCAAGTAGGATCGTGTCATCTAAGGAACCTCGACTGATTTAATGAGCCATTCGCGGTTTCACCGTGAGACAGTGTGAACTTAGACATGCATGGCTTAATCTTTGAGACAAGCATATGACTACTGGCAGGATCAACCAGATATCTGTCGGAGACGTACGTACTGCGCACACCGGTCGGCGGAGGAAGGGTGTGTAAAAAGCCTCACTGGGACGGCCGCAGGGACCGACTGACGGGACGGACGGACGGTTGTTCCACCCGTCCCTCACTCCGTCGACCTAGGACCGCCTGACAGGGGCCTCCCACACGCACCAGACGACCGACCGACCGGGCTCGCTCGAGGAGGGATGGCAGCGCTCTGTGCAGAACGGATCCCAACGACCTCGGCGACGAATTTCACTGGGACTAGAGACACAATTTGGCCTGCCCTTCTTCTCCGTAGGGAGAGAACGCAGGGCCTCGAGGCAACGATGTGAAGATCTAAAAACACTTAACATATAGAACATAAAAAGTACATCTTTCAGATATAAAAAAGATGCTAGAGAAAACGATAAATGTGTATAACTCAATTCTGCAATCCATCTTCTAAATGATTGATATGATACTGGAATGGACCGTTTTGGCAAAGTGATGAAAACGTATATTGGGGGGGGGGGGGGGGGGGGGGTGCGGGAGTAATATGTAAGTTAATATTTCCCTTAATCAGAGTAGCCCGATTCCAACAAATGTTTATAACTGCTATCTGTTGAACAAATGACAGTCCGTCTTATTTTGTATCCTAATAGTCATCTTCTTCTTTCAAGACATCGCCCTCTCATTTAGACCAATAAAATATGTCTATATTTGAGAGGGCTGCATATTTATTTCATATCGCATAGTTGTATAGTTCATTTTAAAATCATGTTTTTTCCTTTTGTCCAAACAAATTAGATTGTGTTTAAATGTGCATGGTAAAGTGGCAGTGTCAAACATATGTGAACATGCTCTTAGATTTACTGATCTGTATGAAATATCGTTTCATTTCATGGTTACTTGACAATGGAAATAAATTCGGACTTAGATACGTTTATTAGCATAATGGTATGTGTTATTTTGTGAGTCACATCTTTAGTGATCTTTTGTAATCGGTGATGTCGAGATTGTGTCTTCTTCGGTCACCTGGTTGGGGTATGACGCATTGTCGTTTATCATTTAGGATCGTAAATCAAAGGACGGAAGAAAAGCTTCATTTTAAAAATCACTTCTCTAAATATGATTCTATTCATCTCGCTATGGTAATCCAGATTATCAATATAATTTAAAGGGAACACAAACTCTGCATCAATCACCAGAATAGTATGTCTGCTACCTGCATGTGATATTATTAAGCGCTGTCCTTTGCCACTTGATGCTAATTTTGTAGTCGTTCCGTTTGACTTGTGTGCTGAACATATATCTAAGTGTCTTCCCATACGTAATATCACAACATTGTTTACGCATTTCGTGTACTTCATTGAAATACTTGCTTCTGATGAATAATAGATGTGGTTTCTTAAAGATGATGTTTCTTCCGCTAGAACACTCTTTTTACATTTAGTAAAACGTGTGTCCCGTAAAGTTCTCCACAAAGCAGATTTCGATTCATTAATGTCAGTGTGTGTCCTCAGGCAACACTTCAGTTTTCTTACTGTCACTATTTCATTGAAATCAACATTCTAAAAATGTCTGTTCTTAGCATATCCCTGTCAAAACTATATACAATTTCCTATCTTCCGTGCGTACTAGTTTTGAAAGAACACTAACTTCTATAGTCAAGGAACAATCGATCAAATTACCATGTATTTAAACCAAAAGCTTGACACGTTCTTTTTGTTTAGGGTTTGAGATACTCTGATACAATTTGTAACGGTTAGCTTATCTACACAAATACTGACACATCTCCAATGCAGGTGTATGAAGTTAAAGGGACTAGACTTTCAAACTCTTTGTAGTCGCGAACGTTAACAATACGTATTCTACGCGTTTTGCACTAACGTACACAATTTTACCGCAATGGTTAGCGAGCTGGCTTCGTATATCATTGGTCTTGGGTCCATTCCCCGTTTGAGATGGATATGTATTGTGAGACCACAACGGCCCCCGGGTTGACCCAGCCTTAAATGGATTACGTGTTCTGTCTGGGAAGTAAAAGCGGCGAGGGGAGGAGATGGCTACCACCCTCACATAAAAGAGCCGTTGAAATGTGAGATCGCTAACACCTCACACACCTACGGCAGTAATGAAATGGGTCACTTTACACAATTTGTATCGATAAATAGAACACACCGGATGGATCATTTGAACTGTCCAAAACCTGCGCGCTTTTGAGTTAATGCTGAACATAATTACTGAAATTGGTGGAAAATGCTATTTCCCCAAAAAATAACTGTTGTGAAGGGGTAATCATTTTAACAGACTGGTTTAATTATGAGGGCTGATTTGTGTATACCATAAGCAATCAAAGAAAATTGTATACCATCTGTTTTTGGCAAGAACAAAAATATTCACCATTCAGATATGGTGATTTGCAGGTTATATGCAAAATTTGAATAATTTTGTTCAAATAGAAGCGGACACTTTCCATTTATATTGTAGCAAACATTTTGAAACGAACTGTAGGAGCTATTTGTTCAACATCGTTCGGGCTACGTTTACTTTAAAAGATGAGTGTAGTTACAAATTGTTGACGCTGGATCGACCTAATGCCAATTTTGTTATCTTAACAAGTTGAAAATGATTACATTGAAGCATGCTGCAACATTTTATTTTGACACTCATATTTGCAAAATAGTGACAAAAGTGTTCAAAAAATGCATTCACACTTCATAAAGTAAGCACTTGCTAAATCAGGTTACGCCAAAACTGAAGCCTGAACTGCTATATTTGGTGTTTTTTTACGTCGAATCGGCATTAAGATTGCATTGTTAACATTTAGCACGGGCAATAAACACGGAACACATTTTGTTCTCTGTGCTGAATCTCTGGATCCTCCCCCAGATGCAGAAACCAACATCGCCCCATCCCTCCTCTCCCGATTATAATTGAAGTCCTTGCTGCTATTTGGTAACGCAGAGATAGAAGATCAGCAGGCACATCCTACCAGAGATGTTGAAATACGAAAACGATCTGTTCAGCTCTGTCCTCCATAAATTATTCCTGCAAGTATGGAGGACTCAACGCGTCCGGGCCGACTGACGGGATGGAATCGTCGTCTGCCTGAACAAAGGCAAATGACGTCGCAAAGACAGCAGTGCTTGCTATTACACTACTCTAGGTTTCGGGAAGTGTTTTTGACCTCGTGCTACTCAAGCCTCTCTTGAACACAAAACGTCGCTCAGAACAAGCCCATTGTGCGCTACACACGTAAACTTGAATTCTGCCTTTGACTCGTTTGATTAGCCGGCTTTACGGAAAGTTCTTCAGATAATAGACACCCGGACCTTCCGTTTGAACTTGATAAAGTAGCTACACAAGGACACTGGCCCCAGAATTCGACAGGATGACAATCTATCTGACAGATTCTCCAGGACTTCAGATGTCAGGCAAGGATGGGTTCTTGTCTATTCTGCAGAGCAATCGATTTACTTCTTAACTGCCTCAGCGCACATAAGGAGGGGATATCTATTGATTAGTCAATCTTGACCCATCTCGTTTACGCGGATGACATTGTTCTGATCGAGACAGACTGATCTGCGTTGCAGAGCTCTCTGAAAATGTTAAACAGTGAACCTTCCTTTTTGTCATGTGCATATCCTGGACCAAGACCAAAGTGCAGAACCTCATTTCCAATACAACATCCCAGGGTATTGAAACGCATATTCACACTGCGGAGGACACCAACGAATTTTATCTGGGTAGCATAATATCATCCGATGGGCGCAGCGGTCCGATATATAAAGGAGAATCGGACTATCTGTGTTCGCTGTGGACGACCTCTGACGTGTTTAAAGTAATGGAACGATCTCCCTTCAGACACAAATACGAATCTACCAGTCATTTGTCTTCCCAGTCCTACTTTACGGTTTGGAAACACGGCAATTGCTGATCCATGCCATGTTGAGTCTGGAAGCCTTTCACATACGCAACCAGCGGCGTATTATGGACATCCGATGGCTTGACTACATACGCACCATGCTAAAACAGGCATCCACACAATCTCAGAAACACTTTACCGGCGCCGATTGTCTTTATTCTGTCATGTTGTACGACTGGACCAGGAAACCCCAGTTCACAAAATACTACACAAGTTGTTCTTTAGGGTCGTTACCTGAAAATATGGCACAAGCAAGTTGCAATCTTCACTTACGTCCTGGACGAGGCCGGAACCGCCCCATAGCTGTGGATCATATATGTGGCCAACTACCGCAACTGGTCTCAGACTCGTTAGAGTATGTTATAAGTATTATTATTTGTATTGTTATATTTTGACGTTTTTCTTCTTTGTTTTAATTTGTTTTCAAGAAGATGTGGCTTCATATACGTGGGATGTTTCACATATCCAAAAGTCGGATCTGGCAAGTTTTTTTGGTTCATTTATAGATTTAAAAGAACTAACTTGGGATTGTCCATCTATTAGCAGATATCAAGAGCACGCAACGGCAGACATGTACAGAGCAGCCATGCAACACACTGAGTCCCACAGCAATATTTAACACTTTACGTGGATGGAACAAAAAATAGAAGATAACTTATTCAAAACTCGCTACTGGCTTGTGTGTGTATGTGTATGTGTGTGTATTGTGTGTATGTGGGTTTCGTGTGACTGAGTTGACTGCCTTCAGTTTTCTGCGATAAAAACATATTCATTACACGCAGACGCGATGCTGACCCGGCCACAATGTATGTAAAGAATCACACTTCCAAATTGACGTTTATAATTGAACACTTAGCATAACGTTAACTTTATACAATAACATGTGTCATCACACAAAGTTGGGACAAAATATCATCACCTTCGTCCGGAAGCTGCGTCACTGTAATGACGGTAGGGACTTTGAAAACTTGTTTTGTTGTGTTTGTTAAGGACACGCTATAGCGAGGGAAATTGTTTGCCATTAAATCATCTATAGGGCACGGGCGTGAACCTGGAGAGACAAAAAATAATGCATACGAACTAAATTGCATTGTGATTGTAGAACACGTTGAGAAGTCAACTATCGTCTTGACAATGGTTTTTTCTAAATGACATATTAAATGAAACGATATATTGCATTCTGCCAATGCTATTTAGCAAATATCGGGGCGAAAATGATTTATATGTTTCAGATTTTAAAAACACGCAATCCAGAGGTAACGGTGTGGGCTATTGGTTAAGTAACAAGACTTAAAACGCGAAGGTGAGGGTTTCCCCATCACAGCACCCACCGGTATCCCTGGGAAGCAAACCATTAGAAAAAAAATGCATGCCGAAGTCGAATGCACTGGGTCGACAGGTTAAAAATAGAAACAGCAATGGGAAATAGATAGATAAGGCGGAAAAGAAACACCTGAAAAAAGATCGAAACAATAAAAGTATTGATTGCAGTTTTTATATTATACTGTAATTCATAAGTTTACTCTTATGTGATCCCTGAAAATGACGTTAGGTGGCATTATATTGCTTTCCTCACATCCTGGTCATGCTGGTGAAGATGGACTGCGGTCCTCCAGACGATTGTCAATGCGTGGCTTCATCTGCGTGGCGCTTACTATTACGGGGATCACATCGATCCACATGGGGTCAGCCATATTGCCTTAAAAACTGCATGTTGCCATAGAACGCTACATGAACGAGACGTTGTGGTCTTGTTTCGTGTATTGACCCATGAAGCGACGACTTGGTCAGTATGTTGTACCTGATTGGACTAGCGTCTCAGTTCCTTGTCTTTATACTTTAATAGGTGAAAATACAAGCTTGGTTCTAATACTGGGAAACATACTGATCATTACTTCATCTGATCTCCACTGTTGAGGACAAGCTGTTTACAGCAACACGGGTAAGGGAGTAGTGTTGACAATGTATTCCAAAAAGTGGTTATTCCCCTCTTTGAAATATATTATTGGATTGGAGCCAGACTGGTTTGTGTGCACCTTCTTCAATATGGATTATAATATAATACGAGACACTGTAACTGGCTACTTGAAAAGCGTCTTCAGGATATACTATATAACATGATCAGCCGCTCATAAAAACAACATGTATACAATACATGTATGTACACTATGATCATTTGATGTGTTTACCAGAATAGCACAGACAATAGCGGCGCTGCACGGCTTAATAACATATTGCAAGGTAAAAGGTTAGCACTATGCACGAAAATCAGATTAATTCCTACATTGGTTCTGTCAATATTCATCTATGCTTCTAATACATGCACATTTACAACTGAACTTCAGAGAAAAATTCAATCCTTGAAGATGAGATGTTTCCGCAGAACTTTAAAGGTCACGTACAGAGTTCGAGTTACACGTGAGAAAATATAATATTTAATTCAAACAGCAATATGGTCTTTTCAAGACCTCTTGGCAACTGTCAAAAGAAGGAAACTCGATTGGCAACGTCAGAATTCGCGACCAAATGGTCTTGCAAATATTATCCTGCATTTAAATGTGAAGGGCAGATAACGTAGAGGCCGTCCCAAAACAGGTGAGAGGACAACATAAAATAAAGAAGAGGCACATGCAGCGGTCGCTGACAGAGAAGGGTGGCGTGAGATTTTGAGGATGTTTTCATGTGTGCCCCAACGACTTCACTTGTTACGGGATGACCTGACCTGACCTGACAATATGATATGATACTATAGGCTAGGTGCACAACTTAGGCTATCATAGCAAAGCAGGTTAGTGTATCATGTTTCAGCAAGTCCAAAAATCTTGTATTTGCTATATATATATATATCTTCATTTCTTAATATTTCTCAATTTCTTTATTTCTCTCTCCCGCACCACATTTAGTACACTAGTTATGCATATTGGAAATAACAATTTTAAACTTATGTTTGTGAAGATCGAAATCGATACATTTCTAAACGGTTCAAATGTCTTATTTTCATTGGTTCACTTTTTAGAAATGTTTTTCGTTTCTCCATTTCTACCAGTAATCACGTGTTTTGCCTCTAATTGTTTGTGACGATTTGCTGTCAGTGCACCAAGGAAGACTCGTGGAAAGTCAGCCACATTTGCAAATGTATACGACTCTATACTGAAAGTTTCATTAGCCGGTTGGTTGAATAATCTCATGTTCTCTATTCTCAGGCACATCAATCCATACTCTAGGTACGTATAATTTCAAAACTCTGAAGTATGTGTTTTGCCCAGTCGTGAATTGCCGGGTCGTGAATTGCCGTGACGTCATCTACAGTTAACAAAATGTATAGTTCTCCCTAGTGTTGCCTTTTTTGCAATGATGTGAGCTCTTTAACTAATACCCAAAAAAAAACAGTATGACCAGGTGTGTGTACTCAAATAATAGGTTAACAGTTTGAGGTCTGAGATCGACATGACCGTAGCAAGCATAACGATGCGATCTCAAATATTGATACCAAATTCTATACTGCGATGGCTTTAAAAAAAACCATCTCAGATCTGAAGTAAACAACTACATTTATATTATCCAAAATAGTATTTGTTAACATGTGTACATATCTCGATTTGGCTGCGAGATATAAGGCTGAATTACAAAAAAAAAGAATTATTTTGCCCGCATAATGAACGAAGACCAGCACCCAAAAGCATAGGCTGCGTCCGACTGCGACCAGAATCGTCGTCATATCCAGCTATGTCGACCCTACTGATTTATTCAATTAGCTCAGTTATATAGCAAACATTCAGACCTCTGACATGAGCAAAAACGCAACATTGTTCCAAGGATTGGTTTTGCAGTTTCGTATGTGAGCTCACCACACATAGGCTGGCCTAATCAAAGAATATGCCTAGAATCCAAACTACTTCTTTACAAAACCTGCGTCATTGCAATCCTTGTGTATCGCTTCGAAACTTACATGGTGCTGTTAAACGTGCATGGTGCTGTAAAACTTGCATGGTGTTGTGAAATGTGAATGTGCTGTTGAACTTGAATGGTGCTCTGAAGCTTGCATGGTGCAGTGAAACATGCATGGTGCTGTGAAATGTGCATGTTGCTGTGACATGTGAATGAGCTGTGAAAAATAATAATGCTATGAAACTTGCATGGTGCTATGGAACTAGCAAGGTACTGTAAAACTTGAAAGGTGCTTTGAAATTTGGATGGTCCTATAAACCTTGCATTTTAATGTGAAACGGGAATGGGGCTGTAAAACTTGCATGGTGCTGTGAAACTTTCATGTTGCTGTGAAACTTGCATTGTGCTGTGAAGAGATACGTAGATTTGGGGTCTTCTACATGCGCAGTTAAATGCGCGTCTTTTGAATCTACTGGTGTTACATGGTTTCGACCACTTAGATCTTCCGACAAAAAAATTTCGAGAGAATTCTTTCAATAATGGACTGTCGCAGCCGGTCCATATTTCGGATTGTAGGCAATCAAACCCAAAATGCCCCACCCAGCCAAAGCATGCACTTAGCTGTCGCAATCAAGGTTAGAAAATACAAGGTACCCCACGGACGCCGACCACCCCCCAATCACCCCCAAACCCCGCCACCCCATCATGTCTCAACAACATCCATGCTGCCACAAATCGCTCAACACTTTAAGAACTACACGGTTACTATATGTCAGCCATCAGTTTGTCGTTTAGTCTGATTATTATTATTATAAATTGCACAGTGAGTAACCATTTGGATTCGTACGATATTGCTCTTAATATTACACATTACTGGTCCTGCTGCTATTTTTAAGTTTATTAAAACTATTTTCACATCCTTGCGCAGTAATGGTTCTAGCATGCATACTTTATTCCCTCTTGTCATATCTATCATTATGTTTGTGAACAAACTACATCAATGCCACTTCTATCGAGCACAAACTGCATTATATTTGATATGTGTATATATGTATATTCACAACAAAGCCACAGCACATTGTCAGAAACAGTGACATATCCACTTTCACAGATATTCGTTTCAATTATGTGTAATACTTAACTACACTAGCAATAACCCATAAATAAGATGGGAAATTAAAAGTTGTACTGATGGAATTTTAAGTGAATGTCAGTTGATTTATTGTTACCAATAATAATCTTAGATCAAAAAAGAGTGTTTATCCAACTTTAGAACGTTCATTGCATTTATAAAGAGTTTGAATGAAACGAAACCACAAAAAGGGTGTATTGTTTTTTTAACGTATACCTTAATATAAACAATTAGCAACACAATATATTTATTTACATATGAATAGCATATAATAACACGATTCGAATATTATATTGACAAACGACTTATCACTTTTGTTGTCCATTAATAGACCATAATGGTATGGTTAAATAATGATGTATAGCCTATTCAGTGTATTTGTGTTCCTTTCTGTTGCCTTTTTTGTTACTATTTCCCCAAGCCGGTGTGCGTTGCACTAAGTTTATATTTTGCGCCTGTCGGCCCAGTGCATCCGAATTCGGCATCATTGTTATGTATGGAGTCCTTCCTCCTGTATTGTGTAATGGTTTGCTTCCCCGGCGTAACAGTCGGTTTGTGTGATGGGGAGGGAACCTAGCACCTTCGGATTGTGAGGCGTGTCACTTAAACAATAGCCCATGCCGTCCCATCATTCAGTGTATACACATACAATTCTGAAATTGAGAAATCAAAATCATTCTTCAATTACGTTTTAAAAATTAAAAATAACAAATCTGTAGTTATCATACATCTTTAAAAAGACATGAATTGTCGAGATCTGATTTGTAACCAATGCCGTAAGTATTTATAATCGTTCTGCAGTCCTCCTCTTCTGTTAGCAATTGCGCTAATTCGTTGGCATAATAGTTATCATGATTTGATGTGCTTATTTCCGAGTGCAATATCGGTATTTGAAGAAAATTGCACAACGAAATAGTATGTATTTAGAAAATACAAAAAAATAAATAGAATATAAAATTTCATAATTCTGAAACAAACACTTGGCATTTATTTATTTTGATTGTAAATGGAATCGATACATATATTTGTCATTGTGATGGAACATCAATTTTTGATACATACATATATGATTGCGTCTGTAAGTGTAGATTCGACATATACATATATGGTTTTAATTGCCTTAATTAATTGGCATTCATAAACACATATTTTAATCTAATTTACCTAAGATGTGTACATTTAAAGACATTGCTGCAGGTGGCATTTTAGTAATGCGGAACCGTTTCCCCAGTCTTATGACACGTTTCATATTTTGCACTAGAAAAAAAAAAGAAATTCAAAATTAAATCGCTATCTCTGGTTGTTAGTCAACAATAGAGTTCAGTTGTCAATATTACAGCTTTATAATTCAGGACTCAACATAGATATAAGCCTGAATAAAAAAAAATTATGCAAGAAACATGACACTATCATTTCTTACTGCAACATTAACTTGTTCAGGCAACATTTATTTTAGTTTTGTTGATGAAAGATGAATTCATACAGTAATCATGAGTTGCCCTTCTTTGAAGGCCATTGTTTTCTTTATATTTTGTTGCTACTTTTACCTGACCATTCTTCCTTCGTAAACATACATATAACGTTGTCTTTTTATTTGTGGTGCCATTAGTTTAAAACCTTCTGCATAGTTATGAGTCATTTATATTTAGCCATTATTTGACAAAGACAATTAAATGTAATAATCTTCAAATATCCTACATCGCCTAAGGGATGAAGTGTTTAAACACCAATATGTGGTGTAGCGTGTATGTTTAGATGAATTGACCATGTTTTAATCCTATGTTAGTAAATTACATTCAGGTAGATATTTAAATGCTAGGACGTGTTGAGACCGGAAATTCATATCAATGCATTTGCTGCGAGAAAACGCAATTCTTATCACAAAGCCGACTAGTTGTTATTATAATACTACTGCATGTTCTGGATGTCCGGAAATCAATATTGGAAGTGAATGTAACATGTGATTAACATGTTCAAAGCTGTTTTTCTGGGCTAATTGCATATTGACGCACGTTATGTTTCACATGGTTAAAAAGGACCTGGATCTTTTTGACAGGAGTCATATCAGTATATCCTGAAAAACACATACACTCCAGAAATTATGAGTTTATGTGAACTATATCCACCACAAAAATATGTATAGCTATTGTTTTTATTTAAACGTATAAAACATCGACTATACGCACACGTTTGACTCTGATTAAGTAAGGCATTGATACCGTCTATGACGGAACCCTTGTTAACTGCTACTTCCACTGAACGGCATCCTCCTGCCTCTTTGTAGAGAACAATAATCGCATACATTCAGGAAGATGTTCGCCAGGCAGACCCTACATCACCAAGCTTCTTCTCCTTAAGGCTAGAATTCAACATTAGTAAATTCAACTGGACCTCCTTGGGCATCAAGATCAATGGCAGACGTCCAATCCATTTCCGCTTCTAAGATGTCAAGTGCTCCACTCCGAAACAGACACAGACCGCAACCAATGACAGCTATGTTTCATTAAAAAATGCAATTGGGTCTCATGATGAACAGCGTCATGACAAAAGACATTTGCAACGGTTTCACTATCAAGAACACAGTCATCCTTGATTGCTAGAATATAGAGGAATTATGGGTGAGTGCAACTTTGTGGGACACAAATTGAATATGCAGAAAGACAAACACCCAGCATTAACAAACGTCATAGCGATAGCGAAAGCTGAACGGCTTTCTCGTTCATAAAGGCAGCACTACACTATACCCACTACCAGAGCCTGAGCGCCTCCCTCGTCAACCCCACAATACTGATTGCAATGTGTTGCGACTCCGAAACTTGGTCACTTACTAACTAAATTTAGTCCAAACGCACAGTGATACAAACCTCCCTAGTGATTCAAACGCATAATCGGCCTCCGTATCAATAACCAACGTATGACAATTTTTTACAACCCTAAAGTACAGCAAATGGCGTTGGTGAATGATGTCGTTACCTAGGAAGACAAAGTAAACATAGATGGGATGTCTTCAGAGAACTGAGGGGGCTCACCATGGGGTTCACCTCTGTTTCATTTGACTCTACCCCACAGCCACACCCTTGCACAACTTTCACACGCGCCCTCGTGGTAAAGCCCTTCCATTGTACTTTGGTTGGGCTAGCTTCTGAGGGCGCACAAACCTAGCATAGGTACATACAGATGCACACATGCATCCAAGCACTGGTTTATGCGTCCTGATATCGCCCAATTGACTACGGTCTGGGGTGGAAAATGGCGCACCTCCGCCAGTAGAAACTAGTGAGGCAAACATCTAAGCAAAAAAAAAAATTCAGAGAACTGAAGATCGTTGGCGGACAAGGACAGCTCTATGGCACCCATGAGACAAAATACAATTGTAAAGTTCATCAATGCGTAATGCCGATCTCAGAAGCAACATACACGATGTTACAGACGCCGGGAAATATGTCACTCACTGGTCTATCGGGGACAAGACAGAAGATAGTGGAAGAGAATTTGTAAAATACAGCAGTCACGGCCATTGAGATTCACATATGGTGTATCGATATCGGTATGTCAAATACATACGCACTTTTACTTTAGATAAATGTGCCGTTATTAATGGGCGAATACGATTAAGCGACTTTTAGGAAGTATTGTATTGTCTATAGTACATACGATTGCTTACTTGGTTTGCACTAAAAGACGTACATTTTCAGCCCAAACCTGTAAACTTGAATTCTACGACACATCAGAAACCAGCATTAATTAAGTAGTACATGATTGTTATTTTGACCTTTAACTATTGTGCACATTTGCAACTATTAATCACTATCAGTTCGGTGATTGTTTACGCGTTACGGACAACGCCCTTGTGAAATTCAAACACGTATGAATGCCTATGCTTTTAGAAGCGATTCAATGTAACGTTATAACAAGAACGGAATCAATGATAATACAAGATTTAGCAAATATAATACCGTGTACAGAAAATAGATACATCGAATTTTTAAATCCGACAATCAGCATCAGAGTGGACATCTTCCTGTAGAATGGATAATGAAGTACCATTTCCCTTCCCCATGCCCACCCGCCCACAATCTTAGTCAAATGCATTGTTTAACAGACTAACCTACTAATGATAAAAAATCAATTATAAGCACGTGGCGATTTCAATGTCAATCAGTCAAGTGATTATTACACGCTACGAACGAGTATTCATCTACCGATGACTCTAGACAAAAAAGGGAGATTACCAAGAAACTCATCATAAATATATTATGATAACTGCTAACAGGGTGGGAACAGATTTTCATCAATATCCAGTTCTTATAGGATATTAGCATTTTTCTGTTTCGCTATACTTGATAATTGATGCATTGCTTTTAGCAATTTAGTTCAAGACTCCATTTTTTTTTAAATATGTGTGGTGGTACACGTTTCATGTCACTTTGTTGCCACCGGGAAGATGCATGATTGTTATATTCGTCATTTTTTTTTAGTTTTACCATACTTTTCTCGTGTTATCCATCTTCTGCATTTTCATAGCAATTCTACGTGTGACTTTCTAGCGCAATCTGCATTGTTGCTTAAAAGTGAGCAGAGATTCTCAAAACGTGTGGCTTTCTCAATCTCCTGTTGTTAACAAATAACTGATGTTTGGTCGTTGTCTTGTCGGTGTTCATCATGGTAGTTGTACCTAAATTCAGATACCGATTTCGCTCTTCGCTGTGCCGTTTTACCAACATGATCATCCGTTTCAGTCCCGCAGCATTCTTTGGGAAAAGAAAACTGTTTCATCTGCAAATCTGAGCTCTGGTATCTCGATATCGCTCATTATTAATGGCTTCCACTTTTCATGATTGTCATCGGTTTGTCGTTTTTCCTCATTATAATAATAGCTGTCCATCGTTGTCGATGAGGACCGCCGACATCATTCTTGTCACAGATTTCCCTGCTGGGTGTGGGTGCGCATGTGACTGAACAGGCCAATACGAGCACGAAAACATCTGCTACACATCGGGCACACGAGGTTTGTAGAAGGGGATGGTGTTCCCGCTGCTCGGGATTTCCGAGTCTCGCGTCTGCTCTGGTCTTTCACAACACGGTCGTCTTTGCCGGTAGCTACACCCGATTTGACTACGCTTCTCCAGTCAGATCTGTTTTGCGCTAGACATTCCCAGGTGTTGATTTCTATCTGGCAACTTTTTAGTGAGTCCTTCAGACCGTCTTTAAAACGTTTCTTTGGGCGCACTCTCTCGCGTCATCCCTCTCTAAGCTCACCGTAGAGAAGCTTCTTTGGGAGCCGCTCGTCTGACATAAGGACGAGGTGTCCGGCCCATCCTAGTCGTGATTTTTCTAGCAGTGCATGGATGCTGGGCATGTTAGCCCTCGAGAGAACCTCGATGTTAGTGACACGATGTTGCCATCGGATGTGGAATATTCGCCTCAGGCAACATCTGTGGAAGTGGTTTTACCTCCTTGCATATCCAGAGTATACAGTCCAGCTTTTGCAAGCGTATAGTTGGGTTGGAATATTGTTGCACGGTATACTTTGAGTTTGGTCTTGACGCTGATGCCACGACGTGCCAAGACCATTGAGCGCTTTCTACCAAAGGCTGTGCTGGCCTTTGCTATTCTGCTTGCCACCTCATCGTCTAGGCTGACATATCTCGACAGCGTGCTGCCCAGATATGTGAATTTGTCTACGGCATTCGACGTCTGCCCGCTGACTGTAGTCTTTGGTTTTGTGTATGTCATGCCTGGTGCTGGTTGGTACATGACCTCTGTTTTTTTGGCATTTATGGTCAGGCCAAAATGTGTGCATGCGGAAGAGAACTGGTCCATTCCAATCTGCATGTTCAGGTCTGAATCAAATGAAATAAAAATACAAATATGAGGGTAGCTTAGTAATTAAAATCATAGACTGATATGTCATAGCTGAAAAATGTAGTTGGTAGTTTCTTAAATGGATCATTGCGTAGCAGCAACATCCATGTGTGTGATATTTGAAGACAGCAGACGCTAGGTGTTGCATGGACGTAGGCAGATTACATACACATTTACCTCATCACTCAAATAGTTTCCAATCCAAAAAAAAGCGTACAATGCGTACATTGGTTGTGCAAAATAAAATTTCGAAAATTATATTCATAAGAAAATGCTTTCCTGTTACGATGAGAAGTGTTTTCGCCTAAAGTGCGCCCTAACTGGTGTAATACATTTGATCTATAACGCCCACACATTGCTGATGAAAACAAACAAAGATATACATGTTTATACTGCATCATAGATGTAAGCTGTCTGGGGATGGTTCGAGCAGACTGGCGAGTAACGATAGACAGTGTAGCAACTGCAGTAGGGAGTTCACTTCGTTCAGCCTACAGCAATGTGTTATCTCATTTTGTCAAGAAACGGTTCGCGATTAACGAAGAGTCTGAAAGCGAAGTATACGCGTGGATGAGACAGCAGACCATAAACGTATTTGCTGCACGTTTGTGTGCGCAAATAACGGAAAGAGATACGTCTATCTATGATCATGGAAATTTATCAGGTTTTCTCTGGTATTAATGTATATTTGGCAGCACACAAGAGACTGACTGCTTTATTCCACTTGCAATATTTTGATAATGTTCCTTTTATCGTCCTCCTTCACTCAGTTCACTAATTTATCTTGGAAGGTGGCTAGTCCATCCCAGATGGTTCTTGTTTTAGCAAAAATAAATGATTACCTAGCATAGTGGCTCTGAAAATAATTTCATTATCTGTGATATGGATATGTCAGCGAAAAGAAGAACTTCACAAGATATGATAAAACTATATATTTGAGATGTACACACATACCCATGCACACACACACACACACACACACACACACTAAAACACACATAAATAGAAAGAGCGATAGAGAGAGACATAGAGATAGAGAGAGATAAAATAACACACTGATGAATGTCATTTAGTATTCTCTGTACTTCTCTAGAATACTAAAATAAAATTGCAAACACATCACCAACGTATGCATACATTACTCAATGATGTTGTATATGCGTCCTCTAACAGAGCTTCATATATATACATATATATATATATATATACATAGTTATTAATCACTATATATGTATGAATGACGTCTATGAGTACGGCAGCGGTGGGAAGATTACTAATGTTCGCCTAGGTATCTAGGGCCCGTTGTTTCGATCCACCAACTCCATGTCCAACTGTTGCGGCTCGTAGCAAAACATCGCTCAGTTCCGAAGGAGAGACTGCGATATGTCGTGTCCATGTAGAACGGGAGCGGGCAATCTCACGCCTTCAACCGGCCGGTGGGAGACCATTGTTACACTTACTTGACTGTAACATTGTTTGGTGAGCGAGAACTTCCCGATCCAGTTGTCGGACCACGTGACCTAACGCAGACATGCGACGGCGGACCAAAGTGTACGAGATGGATGCGAAGACTCATATTTGCAGACACATCAAATTATGGACGAGATCGAACCACCGGAAACAGATGATGCATCGCTGTGCGCATTTGACATGCCTCGAGTCTTGGTATGTCATGTTTAAGTAGGGTCCAATTTTCAGAACCATAACGAAGGACAGGAATCACACGTTGGATAAATAAAAACGTTGGATCCAAGAGAGAGTGGGCCCTTATCCCACACCCGACGAAGATCATTCATAATGGAGGCAGTAAGTCCGACCCGCTTTAAGATGTCAGGTGCAATGCGACCATCAGAAAAAAAAAACAACATAACTCCCTAGGTGTGTGAATTCATTGGTAAACTCCACTATATGACCATGGACAACAATGCTGTGAGGACCAGTGTCGTAGACTTTGTCTAATTTTTTGTCTTGGCCCAAGCTATGTATAGGCTAGTTTGATGTTTGGAAATTACGTTTATGGAGATACTTTTGCAGAGTTGCAGTGTCTGGGTCACTACGACTATGTCATCAGCATATGCGAGATCAATGACACGTGTTTAGTCTATGTCAATGCCCATATCGTATGAGTAAAGGCAGTGGAGACTCCAGTCAATTGCTCAGCAGAAAATGTCAGGAACAAGGACGCAATCCTGCTTGACAACCAAGGATATAGGGAACCTGCTCGAAAGAATGCATCCTAGGCGAACTCTGGCACCGGTGTCGTGTGTAGCTCCCTTACCAAATTCAGCAGTAGGGCAGGAGTACCGATGCATTGCATGACTTTATAAAGAGCAGACATATCTACCGAATTTAATGCATTGTTTAAATCCAAACAGGCAGCGCAGAAGAGGCAGTTGAACCCATGGTACAGCCCAGACATGTGCTTTTAGAGAGAGAATGACATGAACAGTAGATATAAGCGGGGATGACGTTTTGGGATAAGGAGTTGCTTGAGCCGGGTCAGCAGCACATGTGAACATACCTGGCCTGGGACTGAGAGGAGTGTGATTGGTTTTTATTTTAGCTTTTGCAGTCCTCAATTTATACACTTTGTATTGCTGCACGCTTTCTAATTGCTTCCGGGGCAGAAGAGCCTGATGGCTTAGTATACAGGTCTAAGATCATTTAATCTAAGAAATGTTTCAACTTGTCGGTGATTTTTGTGAAAAAGCCGTACCGTTCAGCCATAGCAGTCACACGAATCTGACTTTTTATCTGCCTGCGAGCGGTGTAATCGTTGCGTAGTCTTGTTGAGTTTTGTTATGTTAGAAGGGTATTGTAAGCACTGTCAGAGAGCCATCGTTTATCGTCTTACGGAATTTGAGCGAGCAATTATCGTGGCAGCATCGTATATAGCATACTAAATGGAAGCCCAAGCTGACTCTGGATTCTCCGAAATCGTGCTTAATGTGACAAACATGTGCATTACTGACGAGAAGTAGTGTTCTGCTAAAGTGTGGTCAGTTTTGAGGCGCTGGACATTGCACCTTGGTTTTATCGCTGGTCTTTGCAGAGCGTATGAACTTCATTGTGATGTGGTCTTTTGGGATCCACTAGTGCCGATGATTATCTAAACGGCGGAACAAGGATCAAGTGATTACAAAGCTAAAGGTGGCGCAGAGCAACATGAACCTGTGAGAGTTGTCAGTCGCGGTTCCACATACAAACGGAACCATGACTGATTCGTAGCCACTGCGATTGATCCTCGAGACGACGTTCAATTCTCATATTATAATAAATCCGTCGTACGTAGGAGCAGCCATATAGGCATTTTCCAAACCATTATTGATGTCAATTTGTATATGTAGTTGGGCTGTGTTCGTAGCATAAGCGACTATTATTGATAAATGACCATGTGTGTTTTAACACAGCCAGAAGAAGCATGTCCGAGATTCGGAGTCGGACTTTATGCTATTTTTTAGTGGCGGTCTAATGAAATGGACAACCCCGTTTCTGCCCTGCTACCTCTGGAAGATAACATACACGCATCTTCAGCATATTCCGGCACTTGATCGATTAGTTGGGATTTCGTGCTTCCGGCAATATAAATATTTCGTCGGCAAAGTGTGCGGACCAGAACCGCCACATAGTCCGCCCCATCCAGTGTAATAAAATGTCATGTTGCGACCTTTTTTGAGCTTCTTTGGTCGAGTGACGCCACTGAAGTAGCAGTGAAGCTGGGGGAGGTTTTGGGAACTCTTTTCTTTCGGGTTCTCGCTGATGGCATCGTCGGCTCTTAACAAGGATCGTGGTGGTGAGATCGCCGTGTGGCTCTTTAGGTATTGTGTCGACTTGAGTACCTACATACTCCTTCAAGAGCCCAGTATTCCGCTGCATCGGGATGGGCAGGGGGGGGGGGGGCACGGAGAGTGTGTCTTCGACCCGTATTTTTGCTAGTCATTATTTGTTTGTCCGTGCGTGGCTCTATGTTCGCATTTCGCCTCTAAGACCTCTGAATTGTGTCCTTCTTCGGATCAGCGTGGCCCTTGCTGTTTCTAGATGCAAAGTTGGGAAAGGTGGTATAACAGGTGAAACATACTGATCACGAACCCAGCTAACACCCTTCATCGTTCTCATGAAAACCCGATGTGACACATGAGTCAAGTCAATATAGGTGATGATCAACACTACGGCCTATATGTGTTGTTACTCTTCCGTATAAATGACGAGGAAAAGTAATACTCTACCTAAGAATCATCATTAATAGAAACTCAACTTAGAACGTATTTCATCGAATATCAAACACACTAATAACAACAATGACAACAACAACAAATACAAAACAATATTGATGAAGAACTGGAATCAAATGCCGTATTCAGCGACTAGCAACTGTGCTTTACTCATGTTCTGCACATCATGTAGTGGTACAAACTGGACGTATTGCTCATACCTTAAGATTCGCAATTTTTAAATTACATATCCATCTCATACGAAAATGGAATCTGCTAAGGACCTGAAATTAATAAAGCATATAGACCTAGTGGTCAGCAGGGATCTTTATGCTGAAAAATACATGAATAGCACCATTGCCCCACATAGATCATTTAGTAACAGGCGACTAGCAGTGTAATATGGTTTAACACCGGCCATGGTTAAGTGGTTTATTATGAGCATCATACATGGCACATATGAGGCTGCGGGTGTACTTTACTGCAGTGTTTGAGTCTATTAAGACGCACTCGCACATCGGTTAACACCCCTTCGGGAAACGTGTCCTGACACAGCGCAGTAATAAGCTGCACGAACCTAGCCAGCACACCAAGAAATAATCATCACGGCTATATCCAGCTGGGAGAGTCAGAGCTAGTACCTGTACAGGGGCACCTGCTCCTGAAGAAGTACAGGTACACTAAGACTAACACTGAGAGCAACGTTTGTGTGTAGGATGTGTGTGTGTGCGTGTGTGTTAAATGTAAATGTGCATACTATGCATATAAGTGCAAAATGAATGCACACAATGCATGTGTGTATAATGTACGTATGTATAATGTATATGTGTAAAATGTACGTATGTATAATGTATGCGTGTATAATGTATGTGTGTAGAATGTATGCGTGTACAATGTGCGTGTGTTTAATGTACATGTGTAGAATGAACGTATGTATAATGTGTGTGTAGAATGTACGTATGTATAATGCATGTGTTTAGAATTTACGTATGTGTAATGGATGTGTGTAAAATGTATGCGTGTACTATGTTTTTGTGTATAGTGTACGTATGTATAATGCATGCGTTTTTAATGTATCTATGTATAATGTATGCGTGTAGCATGTATCCGTGCATAATGTATGTTTGTAGAATGTATGCGTGTATAATGTATGTATGTATAATGTATGTATGCATAATGTGTGCGTGTATAGGGTATTTGTGTAGAATAAAAGCATATAATGTGTGTTTCTACATGGTGGTAGGAGACTTACCTACGAGGTATATGCAAAATGTCGAAGGTGGCGAGGAACCAAAATTGGTCACCAAGAGGAACATAGTTTGCATCCCTTGCATCGTTGCGCTAGTGCCAACCAAAATGGAAGTATCAGTACTATTAATTTCAATAATGTAATCGAAAAGTAGGTAGGTACAACGACGATACGATATAAATGAAATATGCACACCCGACGTGTTAACACATACTCTTTACAATGTGTTTCTCCAACGACCATACATTCCAGAGATGTACGCAACGCATGAGTAATCGAGTGATACTGAACCTATACACAGTCATTAAATCTATCCGTAAGATATTTTGTTGTTGAAAGTGTACATTTTTTGGTATCTTCTACTTTTCAGTTTTCATTTGAGTATTACTTCTGTAATCATTGCTTTCTCACTGGCATTGCACATGTATTGTTCTGTCTGTGTGACTATCTTTTTTTTCAATATATAACTAGTTTATCGTTTATAGCCTTTCACGTGTCATGCTTTAACCTAATTGCACTACACATGTTAAGAATAGTTATTGTTTATCTCATTACATTAATCAAATGTATTTTATAAAGATAAGAACAGATCATGATCTATTCGACAAAACAACTGAATTGAACATAGCCATTACGTGAACCAATGTAAAGAGTATGCCCTCCCCCTCCTACCACACCCCCACCCCCCACGACAAATCATATTCGCATCCCACAACAAGGTGCCCAGTGTTAACCGACCAGATAAACCATTTGCTCCCTGCACGTTCTACCATACACAATACACTCTAAATATGGCCACATTAATTAAGATATCAAACAGCACCGGCAGTACGTCTGTCAGGAGTTTCTCGTGCGAAATATGCAGAAAAGCATATCATCACCCTATGACTTGTGCTTGACGATGAGTCGTAAATTCATCATTATGATCTGGCAAACAAGCGCCAGTATGTGGAAAACAGTTACACGAACTAATCGACTCCAAAAACAATCGACGTTTTTCCCTCCGTGAGAAAAGTGATGATGATCATCTTTTCGGACTTCGATGAATTAGTCCACACTGAATTTTGGGAGCACGACAATACCGTGAGCTGTGATACATATTACAGTAATTGTCAGTGTAAGAAAGATAGTAAGAAGGATATACAGTAATTTAACTATCAGTTTTAAACCTAGCAAACGTAATACATTTTAACAGCGTTCTTTCCACCCGTTTTTAGCAACGGATGTATTAGAAAATAATAAATCAGTGGGAAGCACCAAAAATGTATGCATGCTGATATAACTATGTGTTTCTAGATATGTAATTAGCGGTTACAATGCTGATACTGTTTAGTGTTAGTCACCAATATGACAGTTTATTTCAATACAATGAATGTAGCATTACAACTATAAATAAATAATGTCCCAAATAAATTGGGAAACGATATTATGAAGCAGAATAACGATCGACAGCACAACCTGTGACTTCTCACTGCGGAGTCAGCGAACATAATTGACATGATGTCAGTCTCGAGAGACAATACACTTCACACTAGACATGGGACTTAGTCAGCTGTTGCCCTTGCTTTTTCCGTCCCACGTTTGCAGTGTGCATCTTGTCTTCCCCTGCCTGCAGACCAGCACACAAAGCCTGCCTCTAACTGGGTATGTCATGTCAAGTTCCTTCCAGTTGCATGCGTTCATATCAATCGCTTTTATGTTACGCTTACAAACGTCTTTGTAGCGGAGGAAGAGTCTACCTTTGCTACACTTGCCCGTAGTCAGATCCCCGTAAAATATATATTTTGGTATTCGTCAATCCTCTATTCTACACACGTGACCAAGCAGAGGATAGTAACTAAACTGGCAATCGTTGCGCGGCTCAACATGTCAAACGTGCTACGTGATTGTTCACCGGCCTTCAGAGAGCAACTTAGTGTTATGCGGAGGTCCAGATACAACATATGGCTATCGAGACATACATTGAAAATGAATTTGTTCACACAAGTGAATATTTGTAACAGTAAATTGTATTCTAATAATAACACTGTATCTGTATATTATAATGTTCAAATGTAAAGGAAAAATCGATTTGAGTACATATATACATCAGTAAAGGCTTGCCACAGTAAATAAGTAAAATAATAATGCATTATTACGATATGTGATCGCTGTAGGCTTTTAATACAGTTTAAATACTTAATATGCTTGCATTTAAAATAAAAAAATATGTTCCAAATACTATAGTGCTTTTGTCGAGGTTCAAAATTAAATGTATCAGCTTCTCTTTAAACAACATTTGTGCAATTGTGCATTTGATCTGAAGATCACAAGGTCAAAACAATTAATATTTGTTCTTACCTATAACCACAAGGTTTATAATGGTCTTTTTTTATTGTATACAAATCCAATCCCCCCTAATGAAGCTAGTATTTTGAATTGGTTACCATATTATAACAGTAAGTGTTTTGTGGAAATACAATTGTCCATGTCTTTCACAAAATTTATACAGCTTCTATCCAAAGCGCGCTGGTTTTGAATACATCTAGTGAGCCTTCCCGTGTGTTTCAATTGTTGATAGTTCATAGGGGCTGTGTTACTAATTGTGAACCGTCACGACTACGATGAGTCTGAAAGTCAAGTTCCTTACACTACATATAATTGCACTGCTGAGGTATCACTATTTTTGAAGACACGCTAAGCGTTGTAAACTGTTTCAGAGTATCTCTAACACTGAAAATATATTTATCCAATAATTCGGTTTAAGTAAATGATCATGTGGTCGTTATTCCAAGACTACTGAAATTCGTATTCCATCAACTCTATTACGCAAAGAATAAATACAATGGTAGATAGTTCTGTCCGGGATGTGATTATAAAGAACGATTTATAGAATGTTGGATCCCAATGAAATAGTGCAACTAAGGAAACTGACGTTTCTTCTGAGAACACACAACCAGTTTGATGTATCGAAATCAACTATTTGGAGAACTGTAAAGGGCAGAGGCGTTACCTTCGGAAAGTATGCTTCGGAGAAGTCCCATATAGTATAAATGAGAAGCAAGTATTCAAGTGAAGTACACGAACTACATACACATTATTTTAATATTGTATGTAAAGAAGGCATTTTAATAAATACTCACTACTCAAGGAGATAAGAAAGGTAGAGTGACAGTTCCAGCAGGAGCATGGACGTTTTTGCACTGAAACAATTTGGCTGGTGAACCTAGGAAACAAATATTGCCTGAATGCGTTAGATGAACGCAGGTCACGCCAGGGTCAATCACCGCTTTGTACTAGGTCGACAAAGAAACAAGGCGTTAGGAACACATTAGGTGGATGACTGTGTCGAATTCCGGGATGGATGTCGAAGCGGACCACTCGGGCGTCGGATATGCTAGGGATGGGGGATGTTGGCAGTCTGGTACTTCCACATCGTGCTACCACTTTGGAATGACGGTGACTCGTGGATAGATAGCCAATGACAAGTTAAATCGGACAGTTCCAAAATGGACTCATAGCTAAATCAGCAATTACACGAAAGACCATTGTACAGCAATGCATCTGCGTGTCACTATAAAATACACTACATATATCAAATCCACAGGTTCGCTGGGAAACTGCCTGAGAGGCTGGATGAGAGATTTTACAGGATGGCTGTCAAATAAAACACCTTGAGTTTCGCCAGATGCAATGAATATTTCCTTGTGATAGACACGCTGTGAACAGTAACACATTTAAAACTGACGTGTATGTGCAAAGAACGATTTGTATTCTGATTATGTGTGAGCGTACATATACACCTGAGTTTGTTGATTGTGTGTTTAGGGTGCAAAAGGAGCACGGCGAGCTAACTGGAGTCATTAAGTTGTGGTTATAATAAATCTTTAGGGTGTCACATTTTGTTGCGGCAAAAATAGACTAATAAATGTTTGGTACTTAAATTTTGGAGGAAACATTACAAGTTAGAGCTTACAACCTCACAAGTAAATATATATATATATATATATATATATATATATATATATATATATATATATATATATATATATATATATATATATATATATATATATATATATATATATATATGGATTTTGGCCTGACCATAAATGCAAAAAAACAGGTATGCCGTACACAAAACCAGAGACTACAGTCAGCGGGCAGACGCTGAATGTCGTAGACAGATTCACATATCTGGGCAGCACACTGTCGAGATCTCTCAGCCTAGACGATGAGGTGGCAATCAGAATAGCAAAGGCCAGCACATCCTTTTGTAGAATGCGCTCGATGGTCTGGGCACGTCGTGGCATCAGCGTCAAGACCAAACTTTAAGTCTACCGTGCAACCATCATTTCAACCCTACTATACGCTTGCGAAAGCTGGACTATATTCTGGACATGCGAGGAGATTAAACCACTTCCATACAGGTTGCATGAGGCGAATATTCTACATCCGAATGCAAGATCATGTCACTGACATCGAGGTTCTCTAGAGGGCTAACATGCACAGTATCCATGCATTGCTAAAAAAAGCACGATTAGGATGGGCTGGACACCTCGTTTGTATGTCAGACGATCGGCTCCCAAAGAGGCTTCTCTACGGCGAGCTGAGAGAGGGATGGCGCAAGAGAGGGCGCCCACAGAAACGATTCAAAGACGGTCTGAAGGACTCCCTGAAAAGTTGCCAAATAGACATTGACACCCGGGAATGTTATGAGCAAAACAGATCTGACTGGAGAAGCGCAGTCAAATCTGGTGTAGCTACCGGCAAAGACGACCGTGTTGTGAAAGACCAGAGCAGACGCGAGACTCGGAAATCCCGAACAGCGGGAACACCATCACCTTCTACCATCCTCGTGTGCCCGATATGTAGCAGATGTTTTCGTGCCCGCATTGGCCTGTTCAGCCACATGCGCACCCACACCCAATATAATTTGACATGGATGATGTCGGCGGTCCTCATCGACAACGATGGGCAGCTAGTATTATTATTATTATATCGATTATTTTATGTTTGAGAGTACTTATATTATAGGATATTTCGTTTTGTTGATTTTGTGCAACGATTATTCTTGTAATAAATGATATAGTTTTGTGTTATGTTATTGTTTACTGTGTTTTACTGTGTTGAAGTCGTGTTATGGTGTATATATATGTTATAGCTTTTAAGACTACACTACATAGATACACTACTCAACTTAAAAGTATGCCGCCAAATATATTAAGTTGGTCCGAGTTACCACGACATCTTTGATATGATAATTACTGAGCTAAACAGAGTCTGCCCCAGCAGTCAGCGGATATAACTATTTTAAGATTAGCACCAAGTTCCAAATTAAAGTGATATATACTACTGTAACGGATCTTAGCTGTAGGTACAATATATAGGTCGGAGCATAGACATGTGTTACCATGTAACATGGTTTTTTCTTTCTTTTTCGTGGGATTTGAGTCAGTGCTTTGTCTCTAACCGAACAGGTTGAAGTTTATGTAAACATTCGTAACCTGACGTAAGTTACAGGCGTCCACGACTGGAAAAATATTGGTGGTAGAACTACGGCGTGTGGAAACTACGCAAACAGCATGAGGGATAATGCCAATTTGACGGACACCAATGCCCGCTGTTTTAGAAATCACGTGATCTGGGAAGGCAGATCGAATATAAATCCCCGCAGAGAAACGTTATACTATTACTTGAGAAGGTCATTGGAGGAGAACATTTTCGAAGGAGACTTTCCGTGGAGAGCAGACGGCAGAGTGAGGCACATTTGAGTTGAGAGACCGATTATGTGAGACAATATTCGAAAGAGAGACTCAGTTGAGAGCAGGTGGCGGATAGAATAAATGGCTTCATAGATTACATGATAACACTTTGGAGTGAGACGCTCAATGGAGGACAGGCGACGAAGATATGCAGTTGAAGAAGGGTTGAGTTGTGATTTAGGCGACGGAGAGAGGCAGTTGAGATAGACAGGCAGCAAGCAAAGTAACTACCCTCATACTGTGCTTGTTGAAGCTACAAGTTGTCAGTACCTTTTAGAGGCAGTCTTCTAGCCAACGCATTCATCAATTTGACGCAGTATGATCCCCTGATCACGTAGATAATCACCTTGATAACATGAAATTGTAAGTCGTCAGTCGTAGCTAGACGGAAGTATTACAGTGATCCCATGGTTATAGTCGCAGTGTTACTTTAATAAATAATATGTTGTATTGTGTTTTATAATTAGTTTTACTTGGATTTGTTTTTAATGGATGTAGAGTGCAACAGAATAGAGCAGACCCATTTAACGTGTTCGACAGAGATCCATCAAATCTATTGGCTCTGATACAATAGCACATGCAGGTAGCAGACATACTAATCTGGTGCAGAACGCAGAACTTGTGTTATCTTATACATGCAATCGAAACTATCATACCCAGATGAATGGTAACATATTTTAAGTGTGATTTTAATAAAAAAATTGTTTTTCCGTCCTTTGATATAACTTTCTTTCTGATAATGGACAACGCACATACTCGTTTAGACGAGTTAATACAAGAGCAAGGTCATACATGTCTGAGACTGCCACCTTACCATTCACATTTAAACAAAACTGAACTCGCTTGGGAAAAAGTTAAAAAAACACGTAATAGCTCAAAATAAGACTTTAATATATGAAATATGAAAGAACTAACTTATGCCGCCGTCTTAAATATATAAAAATAATATTCGGAAGAATGTGAGGATTATGTCTTGAATAAGGAAGGTTGCTTCTGGGAAAAAAAGAAGATGAGCAGTCATCAGTAATCGATGTGTTGGAATCAACAAACACTGATAACGTTATACATTAACTTATATGTTTTTTCCAAAAAATAAAAGTTGCCATCGTCTTGGCAGAACAGTCTTTTTTAGGGCTATCCTGATAGGTTATAACATGGACCTCAGAACTTCATTATACCTATTGATTGTTTACTCCAGCATCTATTTATAAACCTGGACCAATCAACCTGAAGTATGTACTTCTAAATAGTATGTGTTTTTCCATGTTCAGACATTATTTCTTCATAATGCGCAGTTACGTCTCACAGTCCCTTAAACACGTGCATTAAATTAAGAAGTACTTTATGTGTTTTAAAATGTCCAAAATCTCATTAGAAACAGAGAAAGATTACCCCTAAAGACGGAACATATTTTATTTGTAATGGTCGTTGCATTATTTCCTGAAGGGAAAAAATAAAGTGTTTGCTAACAAAGATAAAAAGAACTAGCCGCTGTAAGAAAATGACACTACCTGATAACATGTAAATGATAAAGTCATTGGGACAGTGGACATGTAAGACCAGGTGCAACAAATCACGTTTATCAATGGAGAGATTTTTTTAAGATATTAGACGGCAATTCCACCAAAAAAAGACCTATCGCTCTCGAGTATGGAGGTCAGAGACTCCAACTGCATAGTAGTTGGAGATTTCAACAGCCACTCGGAGAGATGGGGATACTCTGACACAGACAGCAAAGGTGACGAAGTGGAAGATTGGGAGATATATACAAATCTCTCCCTAATCAATAGGCCAGAGGATAGCCCTAGTTTTTATTCTAGAACATGGCGTTCCACCTCGACTCCAGATTTGGCTTTCTCCACACAGGACATACACCATAACATAGATCGCCAGGTGTAAAACCCACTGGCAGGAAGCGATCACAGGCCGATCAGGCTAGATATTGATATGGAAGTAGGCCCACAAGAAACAAAACCGCTCCCACGTTGGAATTACAAACGAGCCGATTGGGACAGATTTGCAATCCTGACAGATGGGATGTGTGAAACCATCAACACACGAAACAACAAAATGAAGCACATGGTAGAAAACCTAAGCAAGGCAATAATGCAATCCGCCACTAAAACCATCCCAAAAGGAGCTAGGATAAACTATAATCCCTACTGGAATGATGCAGAAAGCGGAAGATGCAGTAACAAATGCTAGGAACATGGCAGAGCGAGAACAATCTATGGAGGCAAACATCGCCCTCAAAGCCAACACGGCGAAATTCAAATACACTCTCAAGCAAACAGCAAGAGAAAGCTGGAAAAACAAAACGGAAAGCCTAAACCTGGACAAAGAAGGGAACAAGCTATGGAAGCTAGTCCGAGCCATGAACGACGAAACCCCGTCAAACAAACAAATTACCATCAAGCAGGGCGAAAACTTGCTCACTGGTAAGAAAGCCGCAAACGCTTTTGTCGATCACTATGCCAGAGCAAACCACATCGAGGTCCCTGCAGATAGGCATACAGACATTAGTGAAGAGCACAAGGGGCACGACAACATCAATACTGCACCTGAAGAGCATATGATGGCCAAATTAATAATGAGCGAAATGGAAGAGGCCATGAGAACAATAAAGAAAAGGAAATCTCCCGGAAAAGACGGGATAACAAACGAAGTGCTGATGGGGCTGGGCCAAACAGCGAAGAGGAAACTGCTATTGGTCCTGAACCAACGCTGGAAAAAGGGAATTGTACCCCAGGCATGGAAAGACGCAGTACTTGTACCAATTCCAAAAACTGGACAGGACAAAACAGATACAAATGGATACAGGCCCATCAGCCTACTGAACTGTATCGGCTAGCTGATGGAGCGTATGCTAAACACCAGACTGATGTGGCATCTGGAAGAAAAACGAATACTAATTCCACAGCATGCCGGCTTTAGGCAGCACAGATCCACTGAGGACGAGGTCATCATCAAAGCCCAGGAAATAGAAGATGCCTATCAGGCACAGAAACACACAGTAGCTATTTGGATGGATCTGGAAAAGGCATTTGACAAAGTCTGGAAAGATGGACTTAGAGTCAAGCTAAGAAGAAGTGATGTTTGTCGGAAAATGTACAAGTGGATCAACCACTACCTCAAACAAAGAACGGCCAGAGTCCAAGTACAAAGGCAGATGAGCAAAACGGTGACACTTGAGCAGGGAGTACCCCAAGGGGGAGTACTGTCACCCACACTCTTCCTGGTGTATATAAACGACATTACAGAGAATATACCAATAAGAGTCCATAGCCAAATGTTTGCAGATGATCTGCCTATGTGGACCTCTGAAAAGAATCTAACCATAGCAAGAAATCGGATGCAGCAGGCCATAACATCGCTAGAAGAGTGGGCGAACGTATTGTTGGTCAAAATAAACGAGGAGAAAACCACATGCACAATATTCTCGCTTTCAATCAAACCCCAAAATACCAATTTAAGTTTAAATGGCAAATTCCTGCAGCCAAGCGACAACCCAAACTATCTGGGAGTCACATTTGATCGGCGCATGAAATGGAAAAGTCAGATCGAGAGAAACCGAATGAGAGCCAGAGAAAGAATGGCAATCATGAGGAAACTTGCTGGCACAAGCTGGAAAGCAGACGAAAGCATACTAAAGAAACTGTACACTGGAAGAATGAGACCAGTTCTCGAGTATGGCATGGCGACATGGACAACAGCAGCAAAGGCGAACTTTGATAAAGTTAGCAAACTTTAAAATCAAGCCATGAGAGTTATAACAGGAGGCATGAAGTCAACGCCAATTGGAGAACTTGAAAAGATTACAAAACTGCAATCCATGAGCCCAGCTGCAGTCAGAGAAACTCCGAAAACTGACTGACCATCCAATGCACCAGAGACTAAACAATTTGGGAAATGGGAAACTAAAGCGGAGAAACTTTGCAGAAATAGCCAAAGCAAAGATGCACGAAGATCCCATAAACGCACTAACACCACCAAAACCAATCACTACTGTACGAAAACCTACCTGGAGGCAGGATACCACCAGAGGTGGTAGAAAATATACAAGGTATTGGAAACAAAAACTGCCAGACTGAAAAAGAAAGGAGAGATACTACCCTAAACTTTATATCGAAAAGCTACTCAAGCATGGACTGGACCCATGCATACACCGACGGTTCTGTAACTACACTTACAGATGCTCTCGCCGTAGTCACAGCGCTAAAAAGCCAGAAAAACACTGAGCTTAATGACTTAAGAGCAGCACTCTGCAAATTGTGCCAAAAAAAGTCGTGGTACAGTGGGTCCCATCACACTGCAACATCAAAGGCAGCGAGGAGGCAGACAGACTGGCAAAAGAAGGTGCACGACTACCACAGACATATTCTAGTATGACGTACGAAGAGTCAAAAAGGCTTATCAAAGCTAGATACATGACCAAATGGGAAACCAAACATACTGGTTACACCAAAAACTATGCCTATTACCAGTTGAACAGAAGAGAGCAGGTCGTTGTCTTCAGACTTCGCACTGGCCACAATAGACTGAGGTACCACCTATTCAACAATTTAAAGATGGGTGGTACCGACGAATGTCCGTGCGGTACCGGTAAAATGACCGCTGAACATCTGCTGCAGAACTGCCCGACATACGAGGATCAGAGAGAGCAGATGTGGCCATCACCAGTGGAACTGCAAGACAAGCTCTATGGCAGTGTCGACAGCCTCAGGATGACAGCCGCTTTTTTCGAAAAAAATAATGGTTACCATATGACTGCGTACGAAGAAGAAGAAGAAGAAGAAGACGGCAATTGACGGCAACCATTGTGAATTGGATTTCAGTAGAATATGTCGGTGTCCCTACATTTCAATAAATGGTGGAGTTTCAGACACACACATATATGTATATATAAATATATGTATATATATATATATATATATATATACGACATAAAATAACCGCTACACAAACACAAGTACAAACACAGCAAAATGACGAAAAACATATCATTGAGACCTACTTGTGAGTCCCGACCTACCGGTTGGAATAAATACAGTGGACTTTTTCTTAACCTTTGTTTCTCACGACAATAGTACAGAGTTAAATTAATAATCCAACTAATGGCATCTGATCTCGCGCATGCCATAATTACAAATACCAATTATTGTGAGAGGTTCATTATAGTTAGGAAGCTCAAAGAAACTATTTAAACATGATGTAATAATTCGATAGTGTGGTTCCCGTTGACCAAAATAGGAAAATAATCGCGACGACCTATGAAGTAAATGTTAGTATTTTTTAAATGCAGTTCACCCTGTCACAAAAATATGTGTCATGTCAGTCTGGTTAACGAGGTATCGCGTGATCCCTAAAGTAATGAGTGTCATTCAGATGAAGTCAAGTAGATCACAACAGCCAGGATGACCAAGGTCCACCTTCATCAGCACGCTTATCATAAAAAGAAAGAAATTGTACCTAACCACTTAACGCGTTTTTAAAGGGCGCACACAACAATAACGATATGCGTTATGTATATTAACCCAAAACATATGCGTCTCTCAAAATGTGCACCGTTCACTTAAATTATAACGGTTACATCAGAATGGGTGTAATATTTGTAATCTGCAACGAACATTTCAGTTTCATCAGCAAAATTATTGTTTTCGTAATATACGTACTTGGGTAGTTCAGTTAATGACCAGCTAACTGTCAGGTTGTTTACGTGTTGCACCAAGCAGCCGTCACAATCAAACCCAAGCAATAATGGCTCATCTGGGTTAATGTAATACCAGCAGTTCAAATAGCACCTAGAATATATATAGTTCAAGTGGAAAACATAAACATACATACACTGACTTTACATATTTTTGAAAACATGATTATGTATCTTCATAACTTTCGTTCCAAATGTTTCTTATAATTTGTAAAACATATGTAAATATATAATGTAACATATGTCATGAAACTTTGTTATTTGATTGTATTTGTCGCTTCTGTTTCAAAATCTTTTTCTATGGCCACATTATAATTTGACAGATATGTTCTTATGTCCCACTTAATAATAAAGCATTGTTTTTGTATGTAATATCAATTCTTTTAGTCCTATTTATTTCCAATCTCACATAGAAACACGAAAACGTAATCGTTCACAAAGCATACACTTACTCATTTATTTACACTACTGGATATGACTACATCACATATTGTCTAATATATCTCTTTCTAAGTTATTCTATCAGAGATTTGTGGCACTTGCAAGATGGTTTATCTGGATGAAATATGCTTCTCTCGGTGGTCCTAATCGAATTCGTTCACTACCCTTACAAAATCAACTTATTGCAATGTCATGGTTGGTCAAGTGGTTTTTGTCTTCAATAATGTGCATTACCATGGATGGTGTGACAGCATCTTCTCAGTGTCGGCTGTGAAAAAAAATATATCGTACAAGTGTAATCATATGTGATTCCTAGTGTCTGGGTTTCACCTGTGTTTCAGTCATGGGTGCACGTAGAACATTCTTTCGATCGCAACATGTCTACCATTTTTGGTGTATGGACGACATCTAATTTTCAGTCATATGTGTTCGTATTCGCTTCTGACGACCGTCCCCACTTTTAAACAGTGCTGTGTAGGGACTTCACCTGAGCTTTAATCTTAATGATACGTTTACTCGAATGTTGATAGCATCAGCTTTCCAACAGGTATCGAGACCCGATGGCGTTCGACAGATATGTATAGAAACCATTAAAACATCCCCTTTAGAGTTTAATCAGCCACCTGAAAATAAGCATGTCGCGTCACCTTCCAAACAAAATCTTTTCTGAAATATTTCCGACATTATGATTTATGTTTCCTTCAACTCCGATTTTGTCCATTTCTCCGATGAACGCAGTTCACCTGCTACCGAGGTCCTCACACCATGAATAAGTTCGTGAACACTTTTTTTTTTTTTACCAGAGCTCCATATAAGTATTCCAATACATGGTGTGGAGATGTATGTATGTAGTTCATATTTAATGTATATTTTTTACGGATTGAGAAAGAAGGTGTATGTCTATTATGTGTGTGTGTGTGTGTGTGTGCGTGATTGTGAATATGTGTGCGCGTATGTTTGTATGTATGTATGTGTGAGTGCATGTATGTGTGTGTGTGCATGTTCATATGTTTGCGTTATATTATACAATAAATTTCACGAGGCGTGTGAACATGAACTAATGAATTTGCTTATTTGTTAAAAGAAGCATACGATGAGGCTGAACTGACTTTATGCAGAGCCAGATGAGTCTGAGAGATAGATATATGTTCTGTATTTGATGATCAGATACAGATTCTTCTACTAAAAGGTATGTTCATCCGTGTACTTGTTGATATCACATGTAACCCATTATCGAGTGTTCACTCTGGAAAGAGCTGAATGGCAAAAACACATTTTACATCTAATAGTTTAAACAATCTGTTTTGTGTTTGAGTGCTTCGGTTCAATTTACCTCACGTATGAATGATAATATGACACTCTCAACCGTATATAACTTTGTTCAATCATTACCTTGTCAATTGGAAATACCATTGTTATGTGTTGTATGTCTCCTTAATAATGGACAACAATTCATGTTTGAGGTGCATTTCGCTAACCTGGACCTGCTTTTTTTTTCTTAGTCACATCGGTATTTCATACTTTGTACACATTGCGTAAAGTTGCTTGTCGTGGGCACCACTGCATCATGATATTATGCATTGTCTATTATCTAGGGATGGGCAAGCAGTTTTCTAAAACCTCTTTCTAAATTTTTGGCTCCCTAACTCGGTACTTCCAGTCATTATTGGTTTTCGAATTTCAAAAAAAATTAATTATTGTTCAACAGAACATGATGTCTTTTGTCGGCAAGGAATACATTAGTAGTTTTATGTGATACTTACAACACTTCCTTTCATCATTCCAATTAATGACAGATAATTATGTTTCGCTTCCCTGGTGATCGTGGATACATATTTCACCTTGATATTGACCTTTATAACCCGCCCATTCGTGCAGCTGCGGCCCCAACTTCGTCTCGAGTTCGTGGTAAATACTCCACCAAAAGCGTCTTGTATGATATTACGGACAGCAACGGGTTCTAAGCAATGCATTGGAGGTCTTCCCTCGGCTTTTTTCTGCCTTTGGGTACCATATTGATGTCGCCGTCCTCCATCAACTAGAGCTCCACGCAATATGTGCCATGTCTGCCTTTGTTTTACCTTGTCTGTATTACTGCACCAATCACCAAGGACAATCGCTGTATACCAGAATTGAGGAGATTGTACCTACTCGGATAGGGAATCCGACCTAGCGCCTCTAAAGAGATGCATGGGTCACTCTAAATGTATACTCAAGTGGTTTTTATTGAGTGTTCATTGTTCTACATCGTAACACATCGCATGGCGCACAGTGACATTGAAAAGAGAGGCGCGTACGTTCTGGTCTTGGCAACAACCCAGGACCGTACAAATGCAGGAGACGCTTGTCCAGCCCTGGGTGCCTAAGTTTTTTATGTTCAGATTCCAGGTTGTTCAGTACATTGAGTAGACGTCCAAGATATAAGTACTCTTCCATATCATCTAATTACAATCTGCCATACTAGACTGGATCACAATTTACAAAACGATGGCGAAATACTTTAGTTGTCAAGAAATTAATTTCTAGTTCCGCTTTTCTACCCTCACCATCGGTAAGCTGCACATTGTGGCTGGTTTCTTCTGCAGCTTGTGGTGAGCATTTTGTCATCGGCAAATCGGCGAGGATTGAAGCGTATGCCCCTAATATGGATGTGTAAGGTCTAACAGTTGCATCGGCTGATGGCGGATTCCAAACATACGAATAAGAGGTTCATTGATACAGGATTCAAATCACGTAAGTAGTATACTACGTCCCTTTTCACGCGAAAAGTGGCGCTGTTTTCCTCTTTAATTGTCATATTATCCTCTCAGGATGGCGCTTATGTAATATCATATAATCCTCCCAGACAGCAGCTTGACCTTGCATCCAGCCCGCGTCTTCCCCAGATACATAATCAAAAACATCGCGGAGCGAAGCTATTGACTTTTATAATTAATAGGGGTAGCTAATTATTAATTTATTGTCCTAGTCTGCGTATTTACAATATGTTTCTTCTTCTTCTTTTATTTCTTCTTTTTCTTCTTCTTCTTTTCTTTTTTCTTTTTCTTTATCTTCTTAATCTGATGTTCGTTCTCAATCTCCTGCTACAAAGCCCTTAACAGAGCTTTGCAAGTAGCATCCAATAGTATGCCACAACTAAAAGGGGCTACTATTGCGTGGTGGAAGATCCCTTGTTTTTCATGGCAAAGGGTTGGGGTCCACACAGGGATCAGCTTGACCTTTATCCCAGCCCGCGTCTTCCCCAGATACGTAATCGACAACTTCGCGGAACAAGTTATCGATTTTTAAAATTAGTAGGGGTAGCTAAGTATTAATTTTTGTTGTTGTTGTTGTTGTTGTCATAGTCTGCGTATTTACAATATATAAACAAGTAGATAGATAAGACGAAACAAAAAGATGATGGATATATACAGCTTTTATGTTTGGATCAATATCACAATGACTCGCTTGTCATTTCAAGCATCGCTTTTGACAATCGTCAACAGAGACAAAAAGTCGTAGTTATCGATTTTATAATGAATAGGGGTAGCTTCGCGAAAGTTATTGATTACACATTTTCAAAATTGTGTGTGTATTGTTGGTTGTTTTAGGTGTGCATAGCCTGAATCAGTTTGAGGTATCATTGTCAATTATAGTTGTGACGCAATATGTTTCATTCAAACAGGATTGGGTATCTTTTTTCATACACCGGTCAAGGGAGTTTTTTGTAATGGTGGATACGACAAAACACAGACATCAACAAAAACAACAAAACATTTTCTTAATGAAATAAAAATGTTTATTAATAACAACAGCAAATTAATTTCAAAAGACTTGTTGTTCCTATATAGTAGCGGGGATAAGGGCAGCCCTGTCTTACTGATCTAGTTATTTGTATTGTGTCTGTAAGTGTGTGATTTATTATGAGTCTACTCTCTGGTTTGTTATATATTACTTTTAACAAATTTGTAAAATATTATCCCATGTTGTTTTATGTTAGTGTTTTGTGCAGGTATTCATGTGAGACCCTGTCAAATGCTTTTTCGTGGGCTATCGATAGTTTCGCTGACTGTGTGTCTTTTATCATGTGTGTATTGGATAGTGTTCCTTAAAAATGTGCATGTTTACTGATACTTCTATTCTATACACTACATGGCTGGTCTTCATGGACTAGGTGTTTCATAAAGGGTGTTAGTTTCAATGTTAACGCTTTTGTTAGTATTTTGTAGTCTGTATTTATTAAGAGGATAGGCCTATAATTTAATTATCTAATTAAGTTTTTTTCTGTATCGGGTTTAGGTATTAATGTTATGTAGGATTGATTGAAACTGTCTGGTAATTCTCTTTTCTCGGACGTCTCTTGCAAGACCCTGAGTAGGAGTGGAAACCACGTAGAAAATATGGAGTATAATTCAGTGGTCAGGCCATCAGGGCACGGACTCTTGCCTTTAGAGCGTTGATAAGAGTCTTTAATGTTAACTGTTCACAAAGGGTCCTTCTTCTTCTTCTTCTGCGTACACAGTCAGACAGTAACCATTATTTTTTCGAAAAGAGCGGCGGTCATCCTGAGGCTCTCGCTACTGCCATAGAGCTTGTCTTGCAATTCCACTGGTAATGACCACATCTGCTCTCTCTGATCCTCGTATGTCGGGCAGTTCTGCAGCAGATGTTCAATGGTCATTTTACCAGTACCGCACGGGCATTCGTCGGTACACCCTATCTTCAATTTGTTGAATAGGTGGTACCTCAGTCTGTTGTGGCCAGTGCGAAGTCTGAAGACAACGACCTGCTCTCTTCAGTTCAACTGGTAATAGGCATCGTTTTTGGTGTAACCAGTATGTTCGGTTTCCCATTTGAACATGTATCTGGCTTTGATAAGCCGTTTTGACTCTTCGTACGTCATACTGGTATCTGTTTGTGGTAGTCTTGCACCTTCTTTTGCCAGTCTGTCTGCCTCCTCGTTGCCTTGGATGTTGCAGTGTGACGGAACCCACTGTACCACTATCCTTTTTGGTGCGGACTGCTGGCACAGTTTGCAGAGTGCTGCTCTTAAGTCATTAAGCTCAGTGTTTTTCTGGCTTTTTAGCGCTGTGACTACGGCGAGAGCATCTGTCAGCAGGACTATATGGCTCTCATTTTCACTGTGTGTCACCATCTCTTCCACTGCCGCCCTCAGTGCCTCTGCCTCCGCTCTGAAATTGCTTGAGTACTTACCAGTAGAGAATGACAGTGTTATTTTTCTGCCATTTGGTAGGTTCAGGAATGCTCCTGCCCCTCCGTTCTGTGTAGTGTTTGTTACAGAACCGTCGGTGTATGCATGGGTCCAGTCTATGCTTGGGTAGCTTTTCGTTATGAAGCTTAGGGTAGTATCTCTCCTTTCTTTTTCAGTCTGGCAGTTTTTGTTTGCAATACCTGGTATATTTTCTGCCACCTCTGGAAATATATCCTGCCTCCAGGTAGGTTTTCGTACAGTAGTGATGGGTTTTGGTGTTGTTAGTGCGTTTATGGGATCTTCGTGCATCTTTGCTTTGGCTATTTCTGCAAAGTTTCTCCGCTTTAGTTTCCCATTTCCCATATTGTTTAGTCTCTGGTACATTGGATGGTCCGTCAGTCTTCGGAGTTTCTCTGACTGCAGCTGGGCTCTGCAGTCTTTTCTATCGGTCATGGATTGCAGTTTTGTAATCTTTTCAAGTTCTACAATTGGCGTTGACTTCATGCCTCCTGTTATAATTATCATGGCTTGGTTTTGAAGTTTGTTAACTTTATCGAAATTCGCCTTCGCTGCTGTTGTCCATGCCGCAATGCCATACTCGAGAACTGGTCTCACTCTTCCAGTGTACAGTTTCTTTAGTATGCCTTCGTTTGCTCCCCAGCTTGTGCCAGCAAGTTTCCTCATGATTGCCATTCTTTCTCTGGCTTTCATTCGGTTTCTCTCAATCTGGCTTTTCCATGTCATGCGCCGATCAAATGTGACTCCCATATAGGTTGGGTTGTCGTTTGGCTGCAGGATTTTGCCATTTAGACTTAATTTTGGTACTTTGGGGTTTTAATGAGAGCGAGAATATCGTGCATGTTGTTTTCTCCTCGTTTATTTTGACCAGCCATGAGTTCGCCCACTCTTCCAGCGATGTTAGGGCCGTCTGCATCCGATTTCTTGCTATGGAGAGATTCTTTTCAGAGGTCCACATAGCCAGATCGTCTGCAAACATTGAGCTATGGACTCTTCTTGGTATATTCTCTGTAATATCATTTATATATAACAGGAAGAGTGTGGGTGACAATACTCCCCCTTGGGGTACTCCCTGCTCGAGTGTCACCTTTTTGCTCATCTGCCCTTGTACTTGGACTCTGGCCGTTCTTTGTTTGAGGTAGTGGTTGATCCACTTGTACATCTTCCCACATACATCACTTCTTCTTAGCTTGACTCTAAGTCCATCTTTCCAGACTTTGTCAAATGCCTTTTCCAGATCCACCCAAACAGCTACTGTGTGTTTCTGTGCCTGGTAGGCATCTTCTATCTCTTGGGCTATGAGGATGACCTGGTCCTCAGTGGATCTGTGCTGTCTAAAGCCGGCTTGCTGTGGAATTAGTATTCGTTTTTCTTCCAGATGCCACATCAGTCTGGTGTTTATCATCCGTTCCATCAGCTTGCCGACACAGCTCAGTAGGCTTATGGGCCTGTATCCATTTGGATCTGTTTTGTCCTTTCCTGTTTTTGGTACTGGTACCAGTATTGCATCTTTCCATGCCTGTGGTACAATTCCCCTTTTCCAGCTTTGGTTCAGAACTGATAGCAGTTTCTTCTTCGCTGTTTGGCCCAGCCCCATCAGCATTTCGTTTGTTATCCCGTCTTTTCCGGGAGATTTCCTTTTCTTTAGTGTTCTCATAGCCTCTTCCATTTCGCGCATTGTTAGTTTGGCCATCATGTGCTCTTCAGGAGCCGTATTCATGTTTTCGTGTCCCTTTAGTTCTTCGCTAATGTCTGTATGCTTATCTGCAGGGACCTCGATGTGATTTGCTCTGGCATAGTGATCGACAAAGGCGTTTGCGGCTTTCTTACCTGTGATCAAGTTCTCGCCCTGCTTGATAGTAATTTGTTTATTTGACGTGGTTTCGTCGTTCATGGCTCTGACTAGCTTCCATAGCTTGTTCCCGTCTTTGTCCAGGTTTAGACTTTCCGTTTTATTTTTCCAGCTTTCTCTTGCTGTTTGCTTGAGAGTGTGTTTGTACTTCCCCGCGGCGGCTTTGAGGGCGATGTTTGCCTCCATGGATTTTTCTCGCTCTGCCATGTTCCTAGCATTTGTTACTGCATCTTCCACTTTCTGCAACTCATCATTCCAGTAGGGCTTATAGTTTTTCCTAGCTCCTCTTGGGATGGTTTCAGTGGCGGCTTGCATTATTGCCTTGCTTAGGCTCTCTACCATGGGCTTCATTTTGGTGTTTCGTGTGTTGATGGTTTCACACAGCCCATCTGTCAGGATTGCAAATCTGTCCCAGTCGGCTCGTTTGTAATTCCAACGTGGGAGCGGTTTTGTTTCCTGTGGGCCTACTTCCATGTCAATGGTTAGCCTGATCGGCCTGTGGTCGCTACCTGCCAGTTGGTTTAGCACCTGGCGGTCTATTTTATGGTGTATGTCCTGTGTGGAGAAGGCCAAATCTGAAGTCGAGGTGGTATGCCATTTTCTTGAATAGAAGCTAGGGCTATCCTCTGGCCTATTGATTAGGGAGAGATTTGCATCTATCTCCCAATCTTCCACTTCGTCACCTCTGCTGTCTGTGTCAGAGTATCCCCATCTCTCCGAGTGGCTGTTGAAATCTCCAACTACTATGCAGTTGGAGTCTCTGACCTCCATACTCGAGAGCGATATGTCTCTATTTGGTGGTCCGTACAGATTGAAAATGCGGAGCTTCGTCTCTTTAGCCATTATGTCAATTCCTACAATTTCTGCTTGTCCGGTGTGATTGACAGATACCTCGCTACTCGGTATGCAGTTTCTGGTCAGTATCAGGACCCCTCCTTTGTGGCCTTCTCTATCTAGACGGAAGGTCTGATATCCTCTGATTGAGAATTTATGGTTATTGTTGAGGTGCGTTTCCTGGATACATGCCACGTCAATCTTACCTTCATGCAGGTGGTGTGTTGGGGAAAGTTTTTTGTTAATGACTCCCTCCGCATTCCAATGTAGTATTTTGAGGGTACTAAGGGTCCGACTGTCTTGCTCGGTCCCGTGTTCAATCCCGCGTTTCGAAAATTCCGGCGGCTTGTCTTTATGTGTGCAAGCACCGCTATTGTCTGTGATATTCTGGCCAACACCGCCCATTTTGAGCATTCATCACTGACAAGCGATCCAAGATATTTAAAACGGTCAACCAGTTCGAGTTCCTGACCGTTAGCTGTTATCCTTCTGTTGAAGCCATTGGCGTATCTTCATACCATAGTCAAGAGCTGTTTCAGCTAGTCTTCTGACACATTCCTGGAAATCTGCTTCTGAACCCGGTAACCTGTCGATATCATCTGCGAAATGAAGGTTTGTAATCGTTCGACCCCCTGTTTTGACAGTACTATAGTGACCTCCAAGTGCCTCACTCATAATTCCCTCAAGGACTATATTGAAATGATTTGGAGATAGTTTACAACCCTCTCTAACACCATCCTTTGTGCGAAGCCAGTCCATTCGCCTCCCATTGACAAGGACTGCACTGGACGCATTGTCATACAGGTGATCAAGGATCGTTATAATATTTCCTTTGATATTATTCATCCTCATGGTTGCCCATACCGCTTTATGAAATACCCTATGAAACGCCTGCTTAAAATCAACAAAAACATGATACAGTGTTTGCTGCTGGTCTAGATATTTCTCGCTTAGCAGCCTTGAATTAAATATATGTTCTGTAGTGCTTATTCCATGTCTGAACCCTGCTTGCTCTCTGCAATGAGGTTCTCTGCTTGGGGTTTCAATCTGTCGAGGATTAATCTAAGCATGACCTTGCTAGGGTGGCTAATGAGGCGTATTGTTCTGTCATTTTGGCAAAGCTTTAGGTTTCCAGACTTATGTAGCGATATAACCATTGATTTCGTCCATAAGTCCGCCAGATTTCTGTAACCCATATTTTTCGGTAGATGTGTGTCAGGCATTCCACAACTACCTCTCCACCTGCCTGTAAGAGTTCTGCTGGTATATTGTCCACACCCGTCGCCTTCCCTCTTCTCAATGCCCTTACCGCTGTAGATACCTCTTCCTTCGTTATCAGTTGGTTATCCTCTATATTCGTTGATGTTGGGGTGATTGTTTTCTCAGGTTCACTGTCTGTCTACTGCGTTGTATATTTTGTTCGACTGACAGATATTGTTTGTTAGGTATTTCTTGCGTTGCTTGGTTTAATTTGGACCTCAGTTGTGCTCCTTGTAGCCTATGGTTTTCCAGTTTATCTAGTACTTCTGGTAAGAAATGAATTTGTGTGGCATTTTTATCCGAAAGTTCTTTTAGCCCGATTGCGTTTTCTATGATACATTTGTTTTTCCTTGTTTGTTTGTGTATTATTTTGGAAATTATTTGTGTTGTAACTTTAAGTGTTCCTTTTAGTAAATCCCAATATTACCCTAGATGTTCGGGTGTGGTCGTTTTTGTATTATGTGTTATTATAATAGTTATGTGTTTAGTAAGGTTGTAATTTTTTTTTTTTTTTTTTTTTTTTTCGTTTGCCTTATTTCTCTAATCCCCAAGGCGGGTGTGCGTTACGCTGTGGTTTTAATTTTGCGCCTGTAGGCCCAGTGTATCCGACTTCAGCATGCATTTTACGCAAGGCTCTGCTTCCTCCTGCATTTTCTAAGAGTTTGCTTCCCCGGGGTAACGGCCGGTGCTGTGTTGGTGATCGAACCCAGCACCTTCTGGTTGTGAGCCGTGCCACTTAACCACTAGGCCACGCCGTCCCCTAGGTTGTCATTTCAAAAAAAAGAGTTATTATATTTTCAGTGTAGACATTCAGTGTGTTTTTTGATTGTGTGTGTTTCATCGACAACTACTTGTACTGCCTTGTGGTATGTGAACGTTGTAGTATTTAGATGTTTAATTTTCGTTGTTTTGTTACTTTCGTGAATGTAAATTCTGCCTAACCTGGCTGATGTTCCATGAGCACGTGTTGTGTCTGTAAATGTTGTCTCCCTGACTTCGGGGTATTTGTATCTCTAAGTGTCTCTGAGGGCATGCTTGTCTACGATGTGTTGTAAAGTGTCATTGCTTTCCTTAAAGGTTGACGATAAAGGTCAACGTATTGTAACTATGTTTTGTTACGTAGTGTGATACCGTTACCAGCTGTGCATATATATGTAATATACCGCAACTATGAAAGCTGTAACAGCATTTTAAAGTGGATAAAAATAACTGAAAATCTGTTTGAATCTTCGGTTTTAACTTTCAGCGGCCAAAATAGCTCAGAGAGCGTTAGATTGAAGAGCTAAAGGTCCTCGGTTCAATCCCGCGTTTCAGCAACTGCTATCGGTCCTGAACCAAAGCTGGGAAAGGGGAATTGTACCCCAGGCATGGAAAGATGCAATACTGGTACCAGTACCAAATACAGGAAAGGACAAAACAGATCCAAATGGATACAGGCCTATCAGCCTACTGAGCTGTGTCGGCAAGCTGATGTAACGTATGATAAACACCAGACTGATGTGGCATCTTGAAGAAAAACGAATACTAATTCCACAGCAAGCCGGCTTTAGACAGCACAGATCCACTGAGGACCAGGTCATCCTCATAGGCAAGGAAATAGAAGATGCCTACCAGGCAAAGAAACACACAGTAGCTGTTTAGGTGGATCTGGAAAAGGCATTTGACAAATTCTGGAAAGACGGACTTAGAGTCAAGCTAAGAAGAAGTGATGTGTGTGGGAAAATGTACAAGTGGATCAACCACTACATCAAACAAAGAACGGCCAGAGTCCAAGTACAAGGGCAGATTAGCAAAAAGGTGACAATCGAGCGTGGAGTACCCCAAGGGGGAGTACTGTCACCCACACTCTTCCTGGTATATGTAAACGACATTACAGAGAATATACCAAGGAGAATACATAGCTCAATGTTTGCAGACGATCTGGCTATGTGGACCTCTGAAAAGAATCTCACCATATCAAGAACTCAGATGCAGCAGGCCCTAACATCGCTGGAAGAGTGGCCGAACTAATGGCTGGTCAAAATAAACGAGGAGAAAACCACATGCACAATATTCTCGATTTCAATAAAACCCCTAAAATACCAAATTAAGTTTAAATGGCAAATTCCTGCAGCCAAACGACAACCCAACCTATCTGGAAGTCACATTTGATCGGCGCATGACATGGAAAAGTCAGATCGACAGAAACCGAATGAGAGCCAGAGAAAGAATGGCAATCACGAGGAAACTTGCTGGCACAAGCTGGGGAGCAGACGAAGGCATACTAAAGAAACTGTACACTGGAAGAGTACTACTGTACGAAAACCTACCTGGAGGCAGGATATATTTTCAAAGGTGGTAGAAAATATACCAGGTATTGGAAACAAAAACTGCCTGACTGAAAAAGAAAGGAGAGATACTACCCTAAGCTTTATATCGAAAAGCAACCCAAGCATGGACTGAACCCATGCATACACCGACGGTTCTGTAACAAATACTACACAGAACGGAGGGGCAGGAGCTTTCCTGAACCTACCAAATGGCAGACAAATAACACTGCCATTCGCTACTGGTAAGTACACAATCAATTTCAGAGCGGAGGCTGAGGCACTGAGGGCGGCAGTGGAAGAAATGGTGACACACAAAGAAAATAAAAGCCATATAGTCCTGCTTACAGATGCTATCGCCGTAGCCACAGTGCTAAAAAGCCAGAAAAACACTGAGCTTAATGACTTAAGAGCAGCACTCTGCAAACTGTGCCAGCAGTCCACACCAAAAAGGGTAGTGGTACAGTGGGTCCCATCACACTGCAACATCCAAGGCAACGAGGAGGGAGACAGACTGGCAAAAGAAGGTGCAAGACTACCACAAACAGATACTAGTATGACGAATGAAGAGTCAAAACGGCTTATCAAAGCCAGATACACGACCAAATGGGAAACCGAACATAATGGTTACACCAAAAACGATGCCTATTGCCAGTTGAACCGAAGAGAGCAGGTCGTTGTCTTCAGACTTCGCACTGGTCACAATAGACTGAGGTACCACCTATTCAACTAATTGAAGATAGGTGGTACCGACGAATGCCCGTGCGGTACCGGTAAAATGACCGCTGAACATCTGCTGCAGAACTGCCCGACATACGAGGATCAGAGAGAGCAGATGTGGCCATTACCAGTGGAACTGCAAGACAAGCGCTATGGCAGTGACGACAGCCTCAGGATTACCGCCGCTTTTTTCGAAAAAATAATGGTTACTGTCTGACTTTCGAACGAAGAAGAAGAAGAATCCGGCGTTTTTTTAAATTTTTTTTTTAAAATTTTTATAAATTTTAATTTTAAAGTTAATTTTCTATCTTTTGGACTTCAACTGTTATTGTTGCTGTAATTAAAAACAAAAAAACAACAACAAAACGTACAACAAAAACAATTACAACAACCTCTGAACTGTTACGTCAGTTAAAAAAACCACATCCAGCCCCATAGAGATAACCAAGGTAGAATACAAATAATACTAATAAAAAGCAAAGACAACCTAGAAGATAAACACACAAATAAACATACATGCCGCTCCAACTAAAAGCAGAACGAAATACATTTTATGAAAACCTCTAAACCATTTTATGCCAACAATATAAACGACACAATATGATAATGGATGGAGATTTCAACTGTAATCTAAACCAACGATTCATCACAGGGGACAGCAACAAGGAAAGTAATGCCACTTTACAACACATCCTAGACAAGCATGCCCTCAGAGACACATATACCCCGAGGGCAGGGAGACAACATTTACAGACACAACACGTGCTCATGGTACATCAGCCAGGTTAGACAGAATTTACATTCTCGAAAGTTACAAGACAACGAAAATTAAACCTCTAAATACTACAACGTTCACATACCACAAGGCAATACAAGTAGTTGTCAATAAAACACACACAAACTAAAAACACACTAAATGTCTACACTGAAAATATAATAACTCTTTATTATGAAATGACAACCTTATTAAACACATAACTATTATATAAACACATAATACAAAAACGACCACAACCGAAAATCTAGGGGAATATTTGGATTTACTAAAAGGAACAATGAAAGTTACAACACAAATAATATCCAAAATAATTCACAAACAAACAAGGAAAAACAAATGTATCATAGAAAACGCAATCCGGCTAACAAAACTTTCGGATAAAAATGCCACACAAATTCATTTACTACAAGAAGAACTAGATAAACTGGAAAACCATAGGCTACAAAGAGCACAACTAAGGTCCAAATTAAACCAAGCAACGCAAGAAATACCTAACAAACAATATCTATCAGTCGAACAAAATGCAGAACGCAGTAGACATATAGTGAACCTGAGAAAACAATCCCCCCAACATCAACAAATATAGAGGATTACCAACTGATAACGAAGGAAGAGATATCTACATCGATCAAGGCATTGAGAAGAGGGAAGGCGACCGGTGTGGACAATATACCAGCAAAACTCTTACAGGCAGGTGGAGAGGTAGGGGTGGAAGGCCTGACACACATCTACTGCAAAATATGGGTTACATAAATCTGGCTGGACGTATGGACGGAATCAATGGTTATACCGCTACATAAGTCTGTAAACCTAAAGCTTTGCCAAAATGACAGAACAATAAGCCTCATTAGCCACCCTAGCAAGGTCATGCTTAGATTAATCCTCGACCGATAGAAATCTGAAGAAGAGAACCTCATTGCCGAGAGCAAGCAGGGTTCAGACATGGAATAAGCACTACAGAACATATATTTAATTCAAGGCTGCTAAGCGAGAAATATCTAGACCAGCAGCAACCACTGTATCATGTATTTGTTGATTTTAAGCAGTCGTTTCATAGTGTATGGCCTAAAGCGGTACGGGCAACCATGAAGATGTATAATATCAACGGAAATATTATAACGGTCCTTGAACACCTGTATGACAAGGCCTCCAGTGCAGTACTTGTGAATGGGAGACGAGAGGACTGGTTTCGCACATAGGTTGGTGTGAGAGAGGGGTGTACACTCTCTCCAACTCTTTTCAATATGGTCCTTGAGGGAATTATGAGTGAGGCACTTGGAGGTCACGATGGTACTGTCAAGACAGGGGGTCGAACGATTACCAACCTTCATTTCGCAGATGATATCGACAGGTTGCCGGGTTCAGAAGCAGATCTGCAGGAATGTGTCAGAAGACTAGCTGAAACAGCTCTTGACTATGGTATGAAGATACGCCAATGGCTTTAACAGAATGATAACAGCTAACGGTCAGGAACTCGAAGTGGTTGACCGTTTTAAATATCTTTGGTCGCTTGTCAGTGATGAAGGCTCAAAATGGGCGGTGTTGGCCAGAATATCACAGACAATAGCGGTGCTTGCACACATAAAGACAAGCCGCCGGATTTTTCGAAACGCAGGATTGAACACGGGACCCTCAGATCTTCAGTCTAACGCCCTCTGAGCTATTTCGCTAGCCGAAAGTTAAAATAGAAGATACAAACAATTGTAAAGTTATTTGTAACCAATCTAAAATATTGTTACAGCTTTCATAGTTGTGGTATATTGTATGTATGCACAGATGGTAACGGTATCACACTAAGTAAACAAGACATAGTTACAATACGTTGACCTTTATCACGGTATTAGAAGATAATTTGCTAACAGCACTAACAGAAAAACAAATATGAAATCTTTGCGCCGAAATGCTTTCATTTTCGTATTTTATTACGTTATACAAATACTGAAGTAAGACACTCAGTAGATTCATGAATTACCCAGACTAATTCCCCACTTTAAAAATTGATACCTTATATATTTATATTATACATGTTTAACTACTCACGTTACATGATATGTGCTGTACAGCTGAGATGGACTGGCGATGTGGTCCGCATGTCGATTCGTTGTCTACCTATGAAACTGCTTTATGTTGAACTGCAAAAGAGCAAGCGGTGTGGAAAAAGATACAATGGCACCTTAATTCTAATAACTGTGTTAATTCTGCTGACTGGGAAAGAACCACCGACAATCGTTCAGACTAGTGCAGAACTGTTGCAGCATATGCTACAAACATCAGATGCGTGGGAGGTAACGCACGCACATAGAGATAACCAAGGTCGAATACAAATGATACAAATAAAAACCAAAGACAACCCAGAAGATACACACACTAGTAAACATGCATGCCCCCTCAACTAAAACCAGAACGAAATACATTTTACAAAAACCTCCAAACTACATTAAGCAAACAATATGAACGACACAAAATAATAATGGGAGAGATTTCAACTGTAATCTAAACCCACTAGATGCATCACCGGGGACAACACACAAGGAAAGCAAGTGACACTTTACAACACGTCCTAGACGAGCACGCCCTCAGAGACATTTACATACACAATATACCCCGAGGCCAAGGAGACAACATTTACAGACACGACACGTGCTCACGGTACATCAGCCCGGTTAGACAGAATTTACATTCACGAAAGTTAAAAGACAATGGAAATTAAATCTCTGAATACCACAACGTTCACAGACCACAAGACAGTGCAAGTAGTTGTCAATCGACCTCTTCATATCACCATGTGAATGTTACATTTATACATGTGTATACTTTTGTCGCTGTTGTCGATTGTCATAAGTGATGCTTGAAATAACCTGCGAGTCATTGTGATATTGATCAACAACAACAACAAAAGTCGTATATATCTTTTTTGTCTTCGAGACCTTCACAAAATGCTTGAACGAGCAAGACAGTCGGACCCTTAGTGAACAGTTAACATTAAAGACTCTTACCAACGATCTAAAGTCTCTCTATAAAGGCAAGAGTCCGTGCCCTGATGGCCTGACCACTGAATTATACTCCATATTTTCTACGTGGTTTCCACTCCTACTCAGGGTCTTGCAAGAGGCGTCCGAGAAAAGAGAATTACCAGACAGTTTCAATCAATCCTACATAACATTAATACCTAAACCCGATACAGAAAAAAACTTAATTAAATAATTAAATTATAGGCATATCCCCTTAATAAATACAGACTACAAAATACTAACAAAAGCGTTAACATTGAAACTAACACCCTTTATGAAACACCTAGTCCATGAAGACCAGCCATGTAGTGTATAGAATAGAAGTATCAGTAAACATGCACATTTTTAAGGAACACTATCCAATACACACATGATAAAAGACACACAGTCAGCGAAACTATCGATAGCCCACGAGAAAGCATTTGACAGGGTCTCACATGAATACCTGCACAAAACACTAACATAAAACAACATGGGATAATATTTTACAAATTTGTTAAAAGTAATATATAACAAACCAGAGAGTAGACTCATAATAAATCACACACTTACAGACACAATACAAATAACTAGATCAGTAAGACAGGGCTGCCCTTATCCCCGCTACTATATAGGAACAACAAGTCTTTTGAAATTAATTTGCTGTTGTTATTAATAAACATTTTTATTTCATTAAGAAAATGTTTTGTTGTTTTTGTTGATGTCTGTGTTTTGTCGTATCCACCATTACAAAAACTCCCTTGACCTGTGTATGAAAAAAGATACCCAATCTTGTTTGAATGAAACATATTGCGTCACAACTATAATTGACAATGATACCTCAAACTGATTCAGGCTATGCACACCTAAAACAACCAACAATACACACACAATTTTGAAAATAAGTAATCAATAACTTTCGCGAAGCTACCCCTATTCATTATACAATCGACAACTACGACTTTTGTCTCTGTTGACGATTGTCAAAAGCGATGCTTGAAATGACCTGCGAGTCATTGTGATATTGATCTAAAAATAAAAGCTGTATATATCCATCATCTTTTTGTTTCGTCTTATCTGTCTACTTGGTTATATATTGTAAATACGCAGACTAGGACAACAACAACAACAACAACAACAACAACAATTAATACTTAGCTACCCCTACTAATTATAAAAGTAAATAACTTGCTCCGCGAAGTTTTTGATTACGCATCTGGGGAAGACGCGGGCTGGGATCAAGGTCAAGCTGATCCCTGTGTGGACCCCAACCCTTCGCCATGAAAAACAAGGGATCTACCACCACGCTATAGGAGCCCCTTTTAGTCGTCGCATACTATTGTATGCTACTTACAAAGCCCTGTTAAGGGCTTTGTAGCAGGAGATTGAGAACGAACATCAGATTAAGAAGATAAAGAAAAAGAAAAAAGAAAAGAAGAAAAAAAAGAAGAAGAAATAAAAGAAGAAGAAGAAACATATTGTAAATACGCAGACTAGGACAATAAATTAATAATTAGCTACCCATATTAATTAGAAAAGTCGATAACTTCGCTCCGCGAAGTTGTCGATTACGTATCTGGTGAAGACGCGGGCTGGAATCAAGGTCAAGCCGCTGTCTGGGAAGATCATATGCTATTACATAAGCGCTGTCCTGGGAGGATCAAATGTCAATTAAAGAGGAAAACAGCGCCACTTTTCGAGTGAAAAGGGACGTAGTATACTACTAACGTACTACCTACTATGTCGGTACCATTTTTGAAAAATGGAAAAGACGAAATATGGTTGTGCAGTTAGTATAACTGTTGGTAATAATTAGATTGAAAGACAGGAACGACACCGTGTTCCAACAATGAACGGCAAATATAATGTCGTTCTACTGAGTAAACAGCTGTTGAGTATTATATGAAAGTAAATGAACGTAGGTTCCTCCCCCAAGTACATGGCATTATTATCTTACATACCTTTTGTCAAATTATCATCATTTTTTTCTTCTTTTGCTAGCAAGCCCTGAATAGGGCTTTGCAAGTAGCAGGATGCAGTCCAGAGAACGGTATGAGTCATGTTGCTAATTTACAGCTTCACTGCTATAGTTGCACCTTTCGGTCAGACATCAGTCTTCGACATCAAATGTGCATCGAATACTGACCCTTATCTATTTGCCTTCCACTTTTGTTTCCACCAATATTATCATTTGTTTTTATTTCCGTATTTGGCCATCACCGGTTTATTTAGCCGTTTCTGATATTATTGACCTTCTACTGACCACATCATATGACATGTGTCTGTAACTTGGTATCGGGCATTCGACTATTTTAGAAGTGATGTGCGTTTTCTCAGATGTGTACATTATTTTCTCAGTATATGTTGATGTGTCCCAATTATATATTATTCCAATCTGTGATTCGTCCGTTCATTTGTGTCATCGTTGGTTCTATGGTCGTAATGTAGGTTTCATTTGTGTTTTTGCTTTGATGCGGTATCTGACCATATCAATTTGTATTAATTGTTTCAAGTTATATTTTCTTACTCTTTATTTGAACAGTGTCGCCGCAACCTCGCCTGATGTTGAAACAATGCAGGAACATATACGGCTTTCGTTTTTCTGGGTTCGCATATTATTAGGCACCTATTTTAAGTTGTAGTTGCATAGTTAATCATTATTGCTTATTAAGGTTTGAAAAACACATCGCTTTGTAAAAGTTAACCGGGTGTTGGGGGGTTGGTAGGGGCGTCATCCCACAGACACTGTCCACTATTTAACGTAACCGTGTATGTATGGGACTTTTCGTTATCCATATGCAGCGTTCTGATAACAGCTCTCAACTTTCGCTATGGATTGTCTGGCACTCCAAAAATTACTTGATTACAATAGCATATCAGGGAGAATTATGTAAGTGAGCAGAGGTAGTAATTAATCGTAAGGCTAACGTATTTTCTGATCAGCCACAACAATGTAATTATTCGCAAGCGCAGACAGTATAGTTCAAATACCGACAACGTTATTAAACATTTTTTCGACACAACCGGATAGACAAAGAGTTTCCCTTAACATACTGACCTACTATACGTTTTCCACGAAGCATCATAATTCGTGCGTGTGCGTGTGTGTGTGTGTGTGTGTGTGTGTGTGTGTATGTGTGTGTGTTGGTGTGCGTATACATATATATATGTATATATATATATATATATATATATATATATATATATATATATATATATATATATATATATATATATATATATATTTGAAATGGTGTGTTTTGCGCTCGGCATCGCAAACCAGCGATGTCGGGGTCCGCTATTCCTTCTTCTGAGGGGCAACAAGTGAAATGATTAGTCTGCCGATAAAGCGAACACACAAGTCAACCTCACCTCCAAGTGGTTCACACTGGGAATGTATGGCCGCGAGGCTGTAGGCAAACTGGGCAATGGCTCGCCTGGGGAGATGGGCTCCTCCAAGTCAGCTGCATATGTTGGCACGCACCGGCTTGGAAAGGAGATGGGCTCCGACAAGAGAAAACCGCCCAAGATTCACACATGAACACTGTTTTGAGCTATATAACTATAAAGGGCGAAACAAACATGAGAAAACATTCTCCTCAACACCAACACATATAGAGAATAACCAACTGATAACGAAGGAAGAGTTAATTGCAGCGGTAGGGGCATTGAGAAGCGGGAAGGCGGCAGGCGTGGACAATATACCAGCAGATCTCTTACAAGCAGGTGGAGAGGTAGTGGTGGAAGGCCTGACACACATCTGTAACACAATATGGGCGACAGGAAACTGGCCGGACTTATGGACGAAATCAATAGTTATACCGTTACATAAGTCTCGAAACCTAACGCTGTGTCAAAATTACAGAACAATAAGCCTCATTAGCCACCCTAGCAAGCTCATGCTTAGATTAATCCTAGACTGATTGCAACCCCAAGCAGAGAACATTATTGCCGAGGAGCAAGCAGGGTTCAGACAGGGAAGAAGCACTACAGAACATATATTTATTTTAAGACTGCTAAGCGAGAAATATCTAGAACAGCAGCAAACACTGTTTCATGTGTTTATGGATTTCAAGAAGGCGTTTAATAGGGTATGGCATAAAGCGCTTTGTGCAACCATGATGATGTATAATATCAACGGAAATATTATAACGGTCCTTGAACACCAGTTTAACATGGCGTCTAGCGCAGTTCTTGTGTATGGGAGGCGAGGAGACTGGTTTCGTATATCAGTTGGTGTGCGACAGGGGTGTACACTCTCTCCAACTCTTTTCAAAATATTCCTTAAATGAATTATGAGTGAGGCAGTTGGAGGTCACGTTGGTACTGTCAAGATAGGGGGCCGAACGATTACCAACCTTCGTTTTGCAGATTATATCGACGAGTTGGCGGGTTCAGAAGCAGAAGTCCAGAATTGGGTCAGAAGGCTCGATGAAACAGCTCTTGACTATGGTATGGAGAAAAACGCTGGAACGACACAATTAATGACCAACAACGCTACGGGCTTCAACAACAAGATACAAGCTAACGGTCAGGAACTCGAAGTGGTTGACCGTTTTAAATATACTCGGTCGATTGTCAGTTATGAAGGATCAAAATGTGAAGTGTTGGCCTGAATATCACAGACAGCATTGCTTAACAAAATCAGGCAAGATAAACAGTTAGCACTAAGCACGACATTCATATTAATGCGTGCACTGGTCCTGTCAATATTCATTTATGCTTGTGAGACATGGACAGTTACAGCTGACCTTCAACGAAGGATCCAGGCCTTGGAGATGAGATGTTTCCGAAAACATTTAAACGTCACGTACAAAGATCGAGTTAAAAACGAGGAAAAACGAGATAGAATTACAACATCAAAAGGGCCTTTTGAAGATCTCTTGGAAACTGTCAAAAGAAGGAAACTCACTTGGTACGGTCACATATCGAGATCAAGTGGTCTTGAAAACACAATCCTCCACGGGAAGGTGCATGGCAGACGACGAAGAGGCCGGTCCAAAAAGAGATGGGAGGACAACATAAAAGAATGGACCAGTCTCCGACCAAAAAATGTCACGAGCAGCGGCATCTGACAGAGAGTGGTGGCGTGGAGTTGTGATGATGGCTTCATGTGTGCCACAACCACCTCACCGGTTACGGGATGACCTGACCTGGCCTGATATTTGTATATAGTGTTACAGGTTACTGTAACCACTTACTATCACCACTTAACAAAACACTTGCAATAATTTTAACAGCAGCAAAAAGGAATGATATTTTATTGCATGAACTTCATACACTATATCAATAATCTAGGCTCGAGAATAGCATTATAATGCTCATCACACTTAACTGACTTGAATGTCTTCCAAGAATTTCGTGCGAATAATACAGGCATTTTTATGGCTCTTCATTAACCCCAGGTACCATTATTTGATCAGGTCAGATTCAGCTAATATACACATATCGTTATCATCATCCATTTTGTAAGCGTTAGTAGCTTCCGCAATATCCGTCCATGTTTATGTGGACTGTCGAGAATACTTGCGGCAACTGATTGGATAAATATATGTTTGTAGTCAGATTCGCTCTGCTTCTGCTTTTTGTTCGTGTCTTACCCAGCGCTTGTCCTAAAAAGGACGTAATGACGCTGTATCATGTCTTGAAAGGAGGCTTACATATCTGCCCCATCATTCAGCCAAACACATTTGGTTTCAGAATATCATTTTGATACCGAATTTGCGTTGCCTTATTTGTCCGTATTCACTGGGACGGTCTGTTCTCGGAGCATCCATATCAAGGTGGAATAGGGTATTAGTCAGCAATGGTTTGCTACTTAGGCAAGCAACAAGCTGGCTAAGAGTCGCTGGCAGACGTTAATTATTTAACGGTGCATTTTCTACTCCAACATTATTTAATCTCTGATCACTATTTACAATCTCTTTCATTGTCTATAATTTAACTTGCCATTGTTGCTTGTTTATTAGTAGTTGAATACATAATCATATGCGTTTGTTCTTGACTGAGGCAAAATCTGCAAGGCCTTGTAAAAACGTCAGAAAGTTACCTGATGTTGATATTTCCATAGTAGGACGACACGAATGATATTCTTTTTATCTCAGAATCTGTGCATACTAATTTTGACTCTGGGTCTTGGACCTCTACCATGAACTTCAAAGTTATCTTGGATCCTGGGGTCATGTACCTTTTCGATATTTCAAGCTCAGTTCCTGAAACAGTGGTAGATTACTTTATATGCGGCATGTAAAAGTGTAAAGAAGGCTACACACATATGTGTGATTTATCTTGATGGCATCAGTGCAGTATATCTTCATAAATCTAAGATCGCTGAACACCTTTAAAACGTATATTGTTAAACACAACATGATGTTATATTGTAACAGTTTCATGTGTCAAGAAATTGTCATGCACATCAGGTGTGTGTGGAATACTGCGTCATGTGTGTAATATATTATGTCAAATGACATATAAGAAACATAACAATCATGATTTGCGGATTTGATAAAGTTGGGTCATATTAGGTAAATGCCAACCACGGTGCATCATTCTCTGTCTATAAGCCCACATGTATCTGCTGTTGTTTTTCAGAGTTAGCGGGGCAGTTTGACGATAGTAGATGGTTTACGATTGTAGGAAGTACTGGGCCAGCCCATTTGCTAGGCTATCTGGTTAGACACACACCAAGTAGGGGGAGTTAATGACATGGGGAGCTGTAGATATACTGTCATTGCAATAGTCACAGAGGTAACAAGAAAACGAGCTAAGTGAATATGTTTCAGTCTGAGAAACTTGTCAGATAGACAACTGGTACATGCAGAACAGCGAATCGGCTACTAGCTAGTCAACATAGGTACGACAAATGTACTACATGACATGCGGCTACATGCTGTTTGTGAGGCAATGTTGCTATTCTTGTTCGTATCAAACAAAGGCCCAAGCAGACCACTTGTGTAATCATACTATGTTCCACTGGCATTTGCGCTTTTGTCAATTGGGATGAACAGTGGATTTGCTATGCTGTCGACACAAGTGACGAAGTAGTACATACTACAAATCAGCTCCGCAGCTTCCTCTTTTTGATTTTATGGACAACTGTAGAATACTGCAGTCATCATTTATCACCATAAACTGTCATTTGTGTTGATAGTTCATATGTTACAGTTATATTAGCTGAATTCGTACAGCATAATACAAGGCGACCTCCCTTAGGAATGTCTCCAACTACCAAATATTTAACATTGTATATCCCTATATTTCAAGTTCACTCTCTGCAATGTTCACGTTTATTTTGTTTTCTGTGCGCAGTTCATAATTTATGAACACATTATAGCAAAGCAGACAATAATTCAGCAACACACATAGAAATGGATGACTACATACCGTCTTGAAAATATGATCGTGCAAACTTAACTATGTGAATAATAAAGTATATGTCAAGAAGTGAATACATGTATCACAATTAAAAATGATAATTACCATGTCGTACGCATTTATTTTTAATGTTTTGTATGAAAACATGAGTAAAGAAAACACGATTCAATAGGGACAGTTTTGTTTATATGCATATATATATATATATATATATATATATATATATATATGTATGTGTGTGTTTGTGTGTGTGCGTGCGTGGGTGGGTGTGTGTGTGGGTGGGTGTGTGTGTGTGTGTATGCATTTCTTTGAGACAATAATATCGTCATAATAAATAGATTTCAAAAATTGTACTGGATATAACAATAAAGACACAAATGGTAGACGAATGTAACGGTGTGAATCGAAGGATACCGTCAAGATGTAGACATGAACACACCTTTCAGATCCGAGGGAACTAAATAACTAGAAAAGTGCCTTTACGGCCGATTTTTAGTGGGGAGATTGCAGGTGTTCTTAACTCAACTGAAATATACATAACAGCTCTTTCTAACGCATGTCGTTGAAAACTATTATTGAAAAACAAATACGAAATTCCACTAGATATATATTTTCCTAATCCATTTCAGAACAATTTTCAATTGTGTGTCTGAACAAGATGACATGCCTGAGAATTCACTTTTTGTGTTAAAACCCACATTGTTTCATTTACAACTTTGTGTGCCCAATGATATTGATCATTTGTGTTATTATTTTATGTTCAATATTTTACTTCAGCACTCTCACAAGACCAATAGCTCAAAATGATTCTTTCTGCAATACTGACAACACATTTTGCTCAATTAAAATGATATGGAATAAATGAACAATCGCGTAGTAGCTAAGCATTTAGCTGTACAGCGTGTAACCCGCACATGCATGTGTTCGTAAACAGCAAGTGCGTGTACTTATGAGAAGAAAACTCTTCACAAACGCGCATTGAATACGTATGCACTTGCTCGCAACACACACACTACAACGCGCACGCACCCACGCACGTACACACACACACACACTAAATATAAAATGCAGTCGTTGCAAATCAGGCGAGCATAGAAAAGACAATATTTTAAAATAGAATAGATGTCAATATAGAAATGCAATGCCACAGTTACATTGCGTATCAGAGTGTAACAAAGTTATAGATCCGAGTCGAATGTTAACGGGAGTTTAATTTCTGACAAATAGCTTATCTGTTGCCGCAAAGACTCTGCATTCAGTTAAAGCAACTTATCAGATGTTTTCTGGCATTCGCGAAAACCAAGTTCGCCTTTTCAACCGTATCTATGAATTAACTATGATACATATATCAGGCATCACGATGCGTTGCATCGCATAGGCTGCATTGGTCAGCGACCCATAGCTGACTGCTGACGTCAAGGCCAGCGAACCAGAGCCTCAAAAACGCTTCTACACTTCCAAGCGGTGATCCTGGATAACAGGCTGCAGCATGGCAGACTATCTCAAGAGAAGAGATCGACGAGGGAATGCTAATCCGGTACTAAAAAAAACCATTTGTTGAAGTCAGATGTGTTAGACCGAAAGCTGCAAATATCGCAGTCAAGCTGTAAACTACGACACAACGCATTCCGTTCTGTGGACTTTATTCTGCTACGTAAGCACTTTCAGGGTTTGTTAGCGGGAGATTAGGAACGAAAAAAGCCAAGCCTAGCCATACACATGGCATGTACGAGGAAGACGATTATAGCAGAAACTGACACCAGTGATCAATGATTTGCGTCTTCCGATTTGAAATATGAAAAGAAAACACGTGGAATAGAGAGTGTGTCAGTGTTGCCACTAGAGTAAACGTGTTTCATGCTGTAATGTTAACCACTCTGCTGTGTCATCATCATTTAGCATGTCATTTATATAACATCGCTCCCATCACCGTCTGTTTGAGAGAAACTCGTTCCTTTGCAAAACTGCCAGCCTCCACGAGTCATACCCAGGCATTCCTGAATATCTTTGTACCGTCGTCTTACTGGTCTACACCTCACTCTTTTTCCTGGCACATTACCTTCCATCACTGTTCTATCAAGACCGGTGTGTCTCTTGATGTGACCAAAGTATTTACATGTTCTGCCCACAATGTAATTTATAAATCAGTTCTTCTCTATCCTCAACTCTTGGCGAATGTCTACATTTGTCTTTTTCTCAGTCCAAGGTATTCTAAGGATTTTTCAGTAACATTTTTACTCGAAGGATTCGATTTTTTGTTTAGAAGTGCTGGTACTTGTTCATGATTCGCAGACATAAGCTGCCAAAATAAAAATCACATGCTCTCAACATTTTTTATTTTTGTCGTTTTATTGGTGCTTTGCCATAATTTATTCAGGCTGTTCAGTCTCTGAATTACCATGGTTATTCTTCTTCTGATTTCTCTCGACCAGTCTAAGATATTCTACTGCATTCCTGCAAAACAAGGACATTATACAGCATACACGACTGACAGCTAAATTGTTTTCACTTGAACCGTCTTTGCGATGTCCCTAATTGAGATATTCTCAGCAAAGACTAACTCTTTGAGCATCCATATTTTTCTGCAAATAGTCCAGACAAGATTAGACGCACACTTTGTTTGCATATCCGAAAAGCGCAGCTGTTATGCGGTGAGCTCAGAAAAGGCATATGGTTATTAGAGGGACAGAAGAAGCGATGCATAGACTCAATTTAACGGTATGCTGCAGAATACGCAGTGCCATAATTGGTCGTCGTAGTCATATTAGCGTATAAATCGCAGTACACGTATGATGTTGCCCCCAACTTTGCATGCAATATTTCTATTAAAAAAACTTCCAAACCATAGTATCAGTAATAGTAGCTATACGGTTGATGGCATTAGTAGAACTTGTTGTAATAGTGGATTTCAGGATATAGCTGTGGAAAAACATACATACTTATTCAGAGTTTACGAAGCTGTAAACAGGAATGGGACTTGCTCAATATTTTACATAAACGTGGCATCATGTGTATCCCTAGTAAGAGTACCCCAGACAAATCATTACACAAAATGCATACAACTGTATACCTCGATTTGGAAGGTTGATATCGTTATAAACTGTGCCAGCCATTTCCGTTACCTTGTAACTTTTCTGCAGGCTTTCACAGAGCACGTGTCCACTACACGTCCATTTGTATCTTACAATGAGTGTAAAACATACATTTAGTATGATAACACAGTTTACATTCGTGCATCATGGTATTATGCGTGCAAAACAAGCAATACAATCAATATTAAGACATGACATATGACGTAAAACATTTTCTTTAAAAGTAGCCAATATGCATGCATTTCAGACAGGACATGAAGACTGGATGTATATATATAATGTGTGAAATTGTTGTCATGTGATACTACTAAAAATAATCTGAAGGCCACTTACCAAATGTCAGCAAATTCAAATTCAAAATTTAAATGTCTTTAAAAATGAATGACAGTGTTCTTCAGTCAATTGGAAATCAGGGTATGACTGTGTGTAACCACTGCGGTGAATGGGAGTACATTCTGGTCAATTTCTAAATTAAAATGTGACAGTTTGTAACAACTAAGGTCAACCAAAGTTCATTCTGCACATCAACATGTGACAGAATGTATAAACTGAAGTGAATGAGAACACATTCTGGCTAATTGGACACACGTTTCTTTGTGGAATTCAGAAATGTTTGAGGCTTAAATAACGATAGGCAAAAACGGTGGTACCATAGTTTTGATGATATGAGTACAAACCAGGCAACATTGTGTTGTAGAAAACATCAATCTCCAGATAATGTGCTGAGGTATTGCCTGCCACTCATAGTGCTGGCTTTGAAACAATTTATTCAGGTCACCAGCTGGTGAATGGTTACATATTGCGTGGTGCCCCCAAGACTGTTCAGAGATGCTCGAAATGGTGTATATCAGATGGTGTATATCAGATGGTGTATATCAGATGGTGTATATCAGATGGCGTATATAATATGGTGTATATAAGATGGTGTATATAATATGGTGTATATCAGATGGCGTATATCAGATGGTGTATATCAGATGGCGTATATAATATGGTGTATATACTATGGTGTATATCAGATGGCGTATATCAGATGGTGTATATCATATGGTGTATATAAGATGGCATATATAATATGGTGTATTTCAGATGGTGTATATCAGATGGCGTATATCAGATGGTGTATATAATATGGTGTATATCAGATGGCGTATATAATATGGTGTATATCAGATGGTGTATATCAGATGATGTATATCAGATGGTGTATATCAGATGGTGTATTTAAGATGGTGTATATCAGGTGGTGTATATTAGATGGTGTATATAATATGGTGTATATCAGATGGTGTATATAATATGGTGTATATAATATGGTGTATATCAGATGGCGTATATCAGATGGTGTATATCAGATCGTGTATATCAGATGGTGTATATCAGAGGGTGTATATCAGATGGTGTATTTAAGATGGTGTATATCAGGTGGTGTATATTAGATGGTGTATATAATATGGTGCATATCAGATGGTGTATATAATATGGTGTATATCAGATGGCGTATATCAGATGGTGTATATCAGATAGTGTATATCAGATGGTGTATATCAGAGGGTGTATATCAGATGGTGTATATCAGATGGTGTATATACGATGGCGTATATCAGATGGTGTATATCAGAGGGTGTATATAAGATTGTGTATATCAGATGGCAATGTTGAACTGTCCATCATGATGACGTGTTATTGTAGGAGAAAGCGACTGACAGCACACAGTTGGTTCTTAATTATCAGCAGTTAACCGGCATATATGTATTTCAGAAAGTACTATGTTTCAAATTGCCACGTATTTCACCCGTAAATGTTCTTTGTTTAAATGTAAACGTTTACACTAAAATGTACAAATAACTGAAAAACAAAGATAGTAAATACTATGGTTATCAGATGCTTTTGAACTGTTCAGATTATGTTGACATTTGATGTAGCAGTGGCATAATTATGATTAGTTTATATTAAAGATAGACGGTACATTTAAAAAAATAAACTGTGCACGTGTGTGTGTGCGTGTGTGTGTGTGTATGTATATATATATATATATATATATATATATATATATATATATATATATATATATATATGTGTGTGTGTGTGTGTGTGCGTGTGTGTGTGAGTGTATGTGTGTGAGTAATGTGGGTGTGTGTGTGTGTGAGAGAGAGATATAGAGAGAAAGAGCAAGATAGAGAGAGATGAAAAGACATAGAGATATAGAAAGAGAGAGCATGTGATGTCTGGTGATAACATGGGATTAGTGTTTGTGGTGTGCCTATGTGTGGACTTTTGTTTGTTACTTTTATATGCACTTGTATGTTCGATGTGCATGAGTTTGATATATATATATATATTTATATGGTGTGTGAATGTGGTGTGTACGTGGTATCCTAATTGGTGTGTGTGTGTGTGTGTGTGTGTGTATGTGTGTATGTGTGGGTGGTGTGTAGTGCATATGGAACTGCGGACGTTGCCTAAACATGGCTACTCTGCTATTCACTCTTTCGCAGTCAAAACCAAGTTGAATATTTTCAGATGATTTGAAACTATCATGTGGTTCCACATAATGTGTTATTTCTTGTTGTTCTTGCAGCAATAGCATTTATGCTTTAATTGTCGAATCCTGGGAATGCGAGCAGCTTACGACACACTATCAAATGGATGTATCAAAAGGTATCAGTTTGGTTCGTTTGCACCGTGTAACTTGTTAATAGTGTTTGTTAATTCTGGTGTGTAATATTTAAAAGTGAATGATTATGATATGTCCATTAGATTCAGTTTGATATTATAGTTTTTGATTTGTGTGTTTTGTTCTATTGCCATCATTTTAATGTATTTTATAAGCTATTTACATGTCAACTGATGTGTTTATTTGAACCACGATTACTCCTAGTTGTCCCAGAATGTATAAATTATCCCTACATGATATGTACATATCTGGAATCCTCTAGGGGGTGACGTTGATGTTGTGTGTTGTTTATCAATCATCCGAGCAAGCTTTGTTACGTAAAGAGTTAGTGTGCATATTTTTTTAATAACGTGTCGTGTTATTTTTAAATCAGTGTTGACATTAATAACATACATTAACATTAATAACCAGGGCTTTTTGAATAGTATCTCGACATTGATGTTCATTGCTGTGTTTTTGTGAGTCATGGCCATTAGAATAATTTCCATGTTGTACACGTCGATCGAATGTATTTTATATTAGTAGACGTTTGGCAGAAAGTGACTCTTACGACCGCCGATCTGTAAGACTTTCGATCTCTAGCCAGAACCGCCGCCTCGAACGTAATCTTAATGACCTCCGTAATATCATCTGTCTATCTTCTCCTCGGTCTGCTTTTGTCCAGCTTGACAGGCGCCCTACCTTCCATCTAGTAGTGTTTTCTCCAAGCCATAATGGTGATTGATGAGGTCAATATATTTATGTTTTCTAGATATTGTTTAATGACATATTTTCCTCCATATCCAGTTTAATTAGATCATTGTTCCTTTTGCTATACATGGTATTTTGAAAACACTCTTGTACAATTTTAGTTAAAAATAAGCAATCCTTTTCTAAAGTGTTAATATGGTGGTCCACTCTTAAAATACGCACATTACCCCAGAGAAAACGAAAGTACTCAGAATGTTTACGTTCCTAATGGTATTAGTTATGCCATACTTTTTTTTTTAAACCTCTGTATTGCAAAACCCTTCTACGTCTGACTTCATTCAGGAAATCCCAATTGTTCCTTTTAATTGAGCAGATGTATTCAAAACGTGTGACATTCCCAATATCATGTTGTTCTACGAGGCGTGTTTAAATGAAATCAGACCAAAATACAAAAAGTAAACTTGAGTACGATGAGCACGATGACGTCACTTTAGTTGTAAACAGCACATACCAACGGTGCAGTTTACAAAAAACCTTTTAATTCCAACTCATAGTTTCATCAGTAGACCGTTGGAAAAACGACGGTGTGATTCGGAATCCGTCCAGAGTTGATCAGCGAGCGGTTATTCGGTATCTAACAGCTGAAGGATGTCAACAAAATGACATTCGTCGCAAAATGCAGGAAGTTTAAGGAGATAAATGTGTGTCAAAGACAACAGTGAGGAACTCTTCAACGGTGTTTACATTTACATGTATAAATAAATATTTGCAACTGTTTGAATATATTCATATAAATATATAAATATATATATATATATGCATATATCAGATCAGGTCAGGTGATTGGGGGCGCACATGAAGACATTGTCACAACCCCACGCCACCCTTCTCTGTCAGCGGCCGCTCCCTGTGCCTCTTCTTGTCGGAGATTGGGCCATTCTTTATTGTTATCCTCCAACCTCTTTTTGGGACGGCCTCTTCGTCGTCGGACATGCACATTTTTGTGGAGGATCGTATTTGCAAGACCAGTTCGAGTTCCTAACCGTTAACTTTCATTTTGCTGTTGAAGCCCTTGGCGTTGTTAGTCATTAATTGTGTCTTTCCAGCGTTTATCTCCATACCATAGTCAAGAGCTGTTTCATCAAGCCTTCTGACCTATTCCTGGAGTTCTGCTTCTGATCCCGCCAACTCTTCGATTTCATCTGCAAAACAAAGGTTGATAATCGTTCGGCCCCTATCTTGACAGTACCAACGTGGCATCCACGTGCCTCACTCATAATTCCATCAAAGAATATATTGAAAAGAGTTGGAGATAGTGTACATCCCTGTCTCTCACCAACTGATGTGCGAAAGCAGTTCTCTCGACTCCCATTCACAAGAACTGCGCTGGACGCCTTGTCATACAGGTGTTCATAGACATTTATATTTCCGTTTAATGTATACTTTATCATGGTTGGCCATAGCGCTTTATGCCATACCCTTTCAAACGCTTTATTAAAATCAACAAACCCATGATACAGTTTTGCTACTGTTCTAGGTATTTATCACTTTGCAGCCATAACATAAATATATGTCATGTAGTGCTTCTTTCCTGTCTGAACACTGTTTGCTCTTCAGCGATTATGTTCTCTGCTATGGGTTTCAATATGTCGAAGATTAATCTAAGCATGACATTTCTAGGGTGGCTTATGAGGCCGATTGTTCTGTAATTTTAACACATTTGTAGATTTCCAGACTTATGTAATGATATTACCATTTATTTTGTCATTAAGTCCGACCAGTTTCCCGTCGCCCATATTTTGTTGCAGATGTGTGTTAGGAATTCCACCACTACCTCCCCACCTGCCTGTACGAACTATGCTGGTATATTGCCCACTCCTACCGCCTTCCCTCTTCTGAATGTCTTTACCGCTATAGCTACCTCTTCCTTTGTTGTCAGTTAATCATCCTCTATAGTTGTTGGTGTTTGATGGATTGTTTTCTCAGGTTCGTTCCGTCCGACATTGTTGTATAAATCAGCACCATCTTCTGTTCATCGTGCCAGTAAGTCATTTTCCTAAATAAGGCACTTGCTGCTTGTATCCTAGATCAGGAAGTTCCTGCCTTGTCTTGGTGTTACCAGTTCTTTTTGATCATCGCGTATGCTCCACATATATATATACATAAAGAGAATGTGGATATTTTCACATACCTTTGCTGCAATATAGACATAATCGGAGATACTGAAAACGACGTTCAGTTGAGATTATATGAGGTGAGATGAGATGTCATTGCAATAGAAAATGTATAGAAGTCAAAAGAAATTAAAACCGCCAACCAAATAACAATATTTAACTCCAACGTAAAATGCCTTCTATTTTATGGCTGTAACACATAGCGGACAACACGGGTACTAATCCAAAATGTGCATGCGATCGGAAATAGTTTCCTACGCAAAATACATTAGTAAAAATGGTACGACAAAATCACCAACGTGAAACTGTTGTGAACTATGGGACAAAACAAAGTCCGAAAGAACAAGAAAATAAAAGGTATTGCCCATCGCGAAGCGATGATGACTACAACATCAGGCGATTTAGTTTTAATAATCGGATGTGCGCGGTATTTAGATTATAGTGAGGATGAGTATGCGCTGGTCATCAATCTCACTTCTGTCCCGAGTCACCTTGGATAAGTGGCATTAATATCGGTCGAAACGTCCTCTTGTTCTTTCTTCTTCATCGTACGCTGTTTACAGCGATATTAACGTTGCACAGTTTAATTTTTGTTAAGCATGTGGCTCAGTGCATCCGATTTTAACAGGCGTTTCTATAGGAATGCACTCATTAGCCTTTGACTGTCGCAAGCCTATCTGCAAGGCATCAGTGGTTTTTGGTCAGAGTTGTCTCTCTTAGGGACATTGTCTTGCAGGACTAACGATTATTCCCCACTCGAGTCTATAAGGGTCGGCAATGATATGATATGATGAACTATGTACTGCTTTGTACTATCCCGGAAGAGAGGCAGTCCAGTGTGACTGTGTCTCAGGATCGTCACATCCTGCAAGAAACGTAGCATATGCATGTGAGTGAGGTATCTCTTTGCTCCCTTTATTTTGTTGGCTCATCTGCAGTGATGACACGCCTAGCATTCCCCGCCACCTG